>VMRK01000408.1:0-124588 GCA_016801395.1 Leptodermis oblonga
GACTTCAAAATTTGCAATTGCTGGTTCTTCAGGATAATAGGTTGTCAAGACAGATCCCATCATCATTTTGCAAGTCTACCAATCTATTTTCAGTCAATTTGTTTGGAAACTACTTGGAAGGCGATCTCACTCGTAGTTTTGGGAAATGTCAGAAATTGGAAGAGCTGCTTATTTCTAGAAACAACTTCAGTGGAAGCATTACATCACAAATCTTTGGATCTTACATTTCTTTACATCACCTTGATTTATCGAGTAACTCGTTGAGTGCCACCCTCCCTCTTGATGTAGGAAAACTGATCAACATTCAACAGTTAGATGTTTCCAACAACAGACTTTCTGGGGACATTCCTTCTGCTATTGGTGGTTGTTCAATCATTGAGTTCCTCGATATGCACAACAACCATTTTGGGGGATCAATACCTTCAACTTTGGCTTCTTTGAAGGGAATAGAGTTTCTAGACCTTCCAAATAATAATTTAAATGGGCCAATTCTAAATGCTATAAACCAGTTGGTTTATCTCAAACATCTAAACCTTTCTTACAATGGCCTTGAAGGTGAAGTGCCTCATGATAGGGTTTTTCAAAATGCAAGCCAAATAATACTGGAAGGAAACAGTAAACTTGTGGAGGCATTCCTGAACTGGGAGTACCAGCTTGTTCTGTCAAAAGGAAAAAGGAAGGGAAACATTTGAAAATAATACTAATCCCCTTGGTACTTTCCATAACTCTATTCTCTATCATGCTGTTATCATATTTTATCCTCCACCGAAGAAATGACAGAGTTAAGGAAGGATTATACCCAATGTCTGAGAAGATCCTACGAGTTTCTTATCACGATCTCTATCATGCAACAAAAGGTTTTTCCTTGGCAAACTTAATTGGATCAGGAAGCTTTGGTTTATGTATAATGGTAGGTTAGATCATCATGGAGAGACTAAGTTAGTCGCAGTAAAAGTTCTTGACGTTCAAAGGAGTGGAGCTTCCAAGAGCTTTAAGGCGGAGTGCAAGGCATTGTGTAACCTTTGCCACAGAAATCTGCTCCCTCTCTTAACTTACTGCTCCAGCATTGATTTTAAGGGTCATGAATTCAAGTCACTGGTCTACAAATATGTTAGGAATCAAGCTCTAAAGAATTTAAAACAGCCCCGGAAGAAAATAACGAAGAAAATTAAAAGAGAGAAAATAGAAAATAATGACACAAGGATTTGCGTGGTTCAGTAAAATATTGACCTACATCCACAGGCGGAGGCTGAGCAAATTCGCTATAATGGCCAAGTACAAATGATGAGAGCACCAAATCACCATAAATACAAGAGAGAATGCAAACTTTAAATGGATATACAAACTCACAACTAAACAAAGAAGAGAATATAATTCAGACAAAATTCTCCTCACAAATCTCTCAATTAATGACACAAATGTGTATTCTGTGGTGAACAAAAGGAACAAGAGAATGAAGAATTTTTTCCCTTAAAAATGTAATTTTATTCATAAATTCCAAAAATAGGGGAAAATTTCAGCCATTTCCCAAATTAGAGAAAGCGAAGGTCCGAACTTCGCTTTCTTTGAAAATGAAATTTTCTTATGAAAGCGAAGTTCAGGACTTCGCTTTCTTTAGAAAACGTAATTTCCAAAGAAAGCGAAGTTGAGAACTTCGCTTTCTTTGGAAATTTCAGCTTCACATTATTTCCAAAGAAAGCGAAGTTGTCAACTTCGCTTTCTTTGGAAAACCTTCGATCAATCAATTTTGGAAAACCGCAAGAACATACCTTTCCGGCTTTTGGAAATTTTCAAACAAACATGCTTTTTTTTTTAATTCCGAACACATTCAAAGAAAGTGTACCAGACAATTCCACCTCTTGTATACTTTTGGTCCTCGCCCACTTTACACAGGGAGCATAAGTGAAATCATCTATTTCTGTGAAAATTTGCGAAATGCAAAAATCGTAACAGGCATCTTCGCTTTATGTACAGAATGACCCTTGGCCACGTTTATTTATAATGAAATCATAGGTGCGAACTTCACTTTCTGTGCAAAATGACACATACTTGGCCATTTTACATAGAAAGCGAAGATGCCTGTTACGATTTTTGCATTTCGCAAATTTTCACAGAAATAGATGATTTCACTTATGCTCCCTGTGTAAAGTGGGCGAGGACCAAAAGTATACAAGAGGTGGAATTGTCTGGTACACTTTCTTTGAATGTGTTCGGAATTAAAAAAAAAAGCATGTTTGTTTGAAAATTTCCAAAAGCCAGAAAGGTATGTTCTTGCGGTTTTCCAAAATTGATTGATCGAAGGTTTTCCAAAGAAAGCGAAGTTGACAACTTCACTTTCTTTGGAAATAATGTGAAGCTGAAATTTCCAAAGAAAGCGAAGTTCTCAACTTCGCTTTCTTTGGAAATTACGTTTTCTAAAGAAAGCGAAGTCCTGAACTTCGCTTTCATAAGAAAATTTCATTTTTAAAGAAAGCGAAGTTCGGACCTTTGCTTTCTCTAATTTGGGAAATGCCTGAACTTTTCCCCTATTTTTGGAATTTATGAATAAAATTACATTTTTAAGGGAAAAAATTCAGAGAATGAAGAAATTCTTAAACTTGGCTCCCAGCTAAAATAAGGCATTCTGCCTTCTATTTATAATGTGAAGATGAGTAAATGGCCAAAGCAAGCAAATCTCGTGCAGATCTTTTTTCTTCATGCTTTGTTGACTTGAGTGTGCTGATTTATACTATTCAAAGAACATGCATGTTCAGCCAATTTAATACATGGGGCCAAGCATGCATTCCTTTTTTGACAAAACACGGACAACCATCCAAACATGAACATGCTTGCATTTAATTTTGAGGGACCGAAGTCACCTCAACAAAATATATGGAAAATGGCAACCTTGATATGTGGCTGCATCTCGAGACACATGAAACAACAAGAAAAATAATCTAAATCTGCTTCAAATGCTAAATATTGCAGTAGATGTAGCCTGAGCATTGGATTATCTGCATAATCACTCAGAGGTGACAATTGCTCATTGTGATCTAAAGCCAAGCAATTACGTTCTTCTTGAACACGACCTCACCCCACATGTGGGAGATTTTGGACTAGCAAGGCTTCTCCTTGAATTGGCCAAGAATTCTTTTCAAGAAGGAATTGCAAGCAGCACTATTGCAATAAAAGGATCAATTGGATATGCAGCTCCAGATATATTTTTTTCTTTTTTTTGAAAAGGAAGTACATATTACTGTAGAAATCCATTACATCATAAATCCATTACATCAGCTCCAGGTATGTTTAGTTATATGTGGCTGTTGCTTGCAATATTCTAAGATTTAGATATCTTTATAGAGGAAACAATAATGTGTAACTAACTTGTAATTAAGGTGTTAAAATTGTAGGACTCAAATGAGACAAATTTCAATGAAAAACTTAACTACTCATTCTGTTTCTTATAAAGAATTATGTTTTTAAAAAATATTCTAATTAGAAGAGTCTAGTTTCTGTTTTTTTACATTGCAAATGCTTACTAAATTTTAAATGTGCAGTCCACAATTAAAATATATTTAGAATGTAAGGATATAAGTGGATTATTTTAGGCACTACTACAAAATAGACTTTCTACGGCGGTGCTTTAACGGCGGAAAGACCAAAACCGCCATTAAAAAGAAAGTACGGACTTTCTACGGCGGTTCTATATAAAACCGCCGTAAAAAGGGACTTTCTACGGCGGTTAGAAATAAACCGCCGTAGAAAGGGGACTTTCTACGGCGGTTAGAAATATAACCGCCGTAGAAAGTCCCCTTTCTACGGCGGTTCTCAAAAACCGCCGTAGAAAGTCCCTTTTCAGATTGTTATATTTCTAACCGTCGTATAATTAATAAATATGATGAATTTTACTATAAAAATTGATAAATAGTAAAGCACATATTTATTATTAAATTTTAAAAAATTTGGGGGTTAATTTACAAAAAAAGAAAAACTAGAAATTAATAGGAATAATAGAGGAATGGGCGGGAATTCACAATTACAGGCTTTCTACGGTGGATTTATTAAAACCGCCGTAGAAATGGACTTTCTACGGCGGTTGTAATTAAAACCGCCATAGAAAGTTACTTTCTATGGCGGTTTTCTTCATAACCGCCATAGAAAGTTACTTTCTATGGCGGTAATTAAAACCGCCGTAGAAAGTTCATTTCACGGCGGTTTTTATTAAAACCGCCATAGAAACTTGATTTTGTTTGAATTTTAAGGGTTTCCCTTGTTTCCATTTCCTGCCAGCCGCGGCTTCCCCCTGTTTCCATCTCCAGCAAACCGAAGAGTTCTCTCGTTGCCGACACCCATCCTCTCTCCGTCGATTTTTTCTCTTGTCTTCCCCGAAGCCGTTCTTCCGGCGGCGTTGATAACAAGATCCGCCGTCACCCAACTCCGGAGATGGTTTCTTAATCGGCCATCACCCACCACTTGGAGTTAATTTCCCATCATAATTTCACCACAATCGGTCCTTGTTGTGGACTTCAAATCATAAAAAAGGTAATATCGAATAGTTTCAACTTTATTTAAGCTTTACAAATTTTATTATTACTTGATTATTGTGATTGGCCTAGGGTTTATTATTAGTGTTAAATTCGGGTTTGGTGATATGATGAATGATTAAATTTGGATTTGATTAGTGTTATATCGGTGATTATTGTATTGTTCTTGCTATTAATGATTAAATTAATTAGAATTTGATGGATGCACGCAAAAATTTTGTGAAGTTTGGCGATTGTTCGGTTTATTAGCATGGAAGTTTTTGATATATATATTTTGAATAAAGTTGAAATATATATATATATATATCAAAACATTTCTAAGGCTGTTCTTGCTGTTTTTGATATATATTTTTTTGAATGTAGAGAAAAAAAATAAAATATTAAAATTTTTTTTTACGAATTTGGTACTTTCTACGGCGGTTTTGAAGATAACCGCCGTAGAAAGTAGACATTCTACGGCGGTTTTGAGGTTTTTTTCAAAACCGCCTTCAAAACCGCCATAGAAAGCCAACTTTCTACGGCGGTTCCTAAGCGAACCGCCGTAGAAAGTCGCGAACCGCCGTAGAAAGTTTGGACTTTCTACGGCGGTTTTGAAAAAAACCGCCGTAGAAAGTCCGTAAACTTTCTACGGCTACCGGATAGATGGCGGCTCAAAAATGCCGAAAACCGCCATTAAAAGTCCTAAAAAACCGCCATTAAAAGTCATTTTTGTAGTAGTGAGGTGTTGTATCTTACCACTTATAATAAGCCGTATATTTTTTAAATTGGACTATTAAGTAGAATGAGGTGAGTAATAAACTCGATAGAGGCTGAAAGAACAATTAATATGCATGGCTTTTTCTGCGCATTAGCTTTAATCGGAGCAATTTTTCAGAGTATGCAATGGGCATCAAGGTTTCAACACAAGGTGATGTCTACAGTTTCGGGATTCTCCTTATAGAGATGTTAACAGGAAAGAGGCCAACAGACGATACATTTGTGGATGGCTTGGATCTACATAACTATGTTGAGATGGCCCTGTGCAAACAAGTTTGGAAGATTATAGACCCTTTATTGCTCTTAGGAGAAGAAGAACAGCATAGCCAAGCGCAAGCTGCAGTAGAGGATGATCAGGAAATCAAGAATGGTGTTCAGATACTAGAGGAAAACGAAGAAGGCTTCATTGGAGTTGAAGAAACAAACTTAAACATGAAAGAATGCCTTATTTCAACCTTCAAGATTGGATTTGAATGTTCTAAAAAATTTCCCAAAAATCGGATGGATATAAAAGACGTAGCAAGAGAATTGCATCACATTATGGACAGGGACGGATGCAGGGGTGGGCTGGGGGAGGCTGAAGCCCACCCCAATTAATCAAAAAAAAATTAATAGCATTACATAATATATGGTTTCCTAGTTACAGCCCACCTATTTTTTCTTAAACAAACAGGCCCAGCAAATTTTTGTAAACAAACAACTGAAACAAGTCCACCTAATATCTAATCTAATGCAATTCAGTGGCCCGTTCACTTGCATTAAAAAAATAAAAAATAAAAAAAGCTAAGGCCCTAAATGAATCTAAAGATTCTAAACTAACATATTCTAATTAACTGAGAGCAGCAGCCTCCCTCGGGACTGATATTTGCTCTTCTTCTCCAAGTTAGTTTCTTTCATTCATTTGTTTTTCTTCTACTTTTTATTTTCTTAATATTTAGGTTTTATCTTATTTTATTTCATTTGTTATTTATTTGCATTTGAGATAAGATTCCTAACCTCTACTGCTTGAATTTTGTTGATTGTGAGTTTCACTATGAATTATGAAACTAATTTGAGTGTTTGAACTAAATAATTTTTTTTTCTTTATTTGAGTTATTTATCGATTTAAACTAGAATTATGAATATTATGTAGGGCTAAAAAAATTAGGGATTTTATGAATCAGTCTTAATTATATATTGGTTGAATGACATGGTTTATATGTTTTTAGGAAAAATGACATTTTTGGTACCAAATGTTTGGAAACAACTTTGTTACTAAAAGTTTATTCAATTCCAAACTTAAACTTTATGTTTATACTTTGTTGCATTTTTAGTACCAGGTTTTACGTAGTCAAACCGAAAGTCAAAGGTAATTTGGAATTTTTTCAAATTATGCAATTTTGTGGGATTGAAAAGATAAATTTTATAAAATATTAAAAATTTAAAAAAAAAAAGAAAAAGAAAAAGCAGTGAACAGTTGGTACTGTTCACCATCTTCCCCATTTCCTCCTCCGCCTTCCTCCCCTCCCTCCTCCTCCATCGTCCGCCTCCCCTCCCCCTCCTCCCTCCTTCCTCCTCCTTCTCTTCAGGTTTTCTTACACTAGCCCAGTCAAAAACAAATTTATGTATCCGTCTCTGATTATAGATACATTTATTCACAAATGCAGGGAATCCATTTGATATTCCTTTGGCAGCCTAGAGGTACTAGAATAGGTTTTTAAAAAGTTGAAATAATGCTTTTGATCATCTCAAGTTTGATGTTGTTATTGAAAGATAGGCATGTTCGGCAGGCTTGTTTGAGACTTGGTTTTGGATTGTTTTGGGTTTCAAACCCAAAAACAACCCAAAACCCTATTCGATATCCAAGCTCTCAAACCAAATCACAAAACACATCTCAAACCCAAAACCAATTCAGAAAACTCTCTTCCCCTTTCAATGGCGACAGTCTTCCATAGAAGCCAGCTACTTGGAGGCAAAATGTTGGTCTCCTCTAAAGCTCGCTATCAATCCTTCCGGTCTCTTCTCGTCTGAATAGCAAGGAAGGCTCGTCCCCGAAATTATCCGCCTACAACAGTTCAGGGAGACTGCTCTAAGAACCCCAAAGTGCTCTTTCTTCGGTTTCCGTTGTAACGCCACCATTTCCATCTTCATCTTTCAAGTTAATATTTGCCCAAGCTTCTTTCTTTTTGGTTGTGATTATCCACACTCTTGCCCTAATTTTTCCCCCATTCTGCAAAATTAATACATCGGATCTGCTTTGGGATAATCCGGTAGGCCCTGTATGGTTTAGGTTGTAGTTTTGTACTTTGTAATCATCTCAATCAAATGAGGCATCAGAATTTTGGAATCACAAAAGCTAAAAGACATATCATATTGATTTCCTTGTACATTTTTGCCATTTCTAGACCTGTTAAGAGGGAGAGGGGAGGAGGGCGGCGGTGGTGGGTTGTTGTTGTTCTGATTTGAGTTTGTGATTGTGGTGGTTTGTTGTTGTTGTTGTTGTTGCTGATTTGGGTTTGTGTTGGTGGTGCCGGGTGAGGGGAGAGGCTGGGAGTGGTGGTGGATTTGTGAAAGTGGTGAGGGAAGGGGGAAAGTAGTGGGTTGATATTTTTTTAATTTTCAAAAAAACCCCAAAAAATAAAAAATGCTAAACATTGTTTTAAGAACCTTGTTCTTTGTTTTGGTTTGAAATCATTTTAATTTGAAAATTGTTTTCAAACTTGGTTTGAAAACTTGGTAAAGAACATGCCCATATTATTGTTATGAGTAATGTCACATGTGGCATGCAGTACATTTTTTCTGAATTTGTAGCTAATATGTATCGCCTTTAGAAGCAGTTGAAATCATGACCACTTCTTTATCATTCAAAGATGATAAAATTCTTATTAGGGGCGCAATAAGACTTTAAATTAGCGTTAAATTTTTTAAAAGGAAAATGATTGGATTTAGTGACTAATTTAACCGTTTAATTTATTTTGATGTGGTTCTGACCTATAAATATCTAATATTATAAATTTTCACCGTGTATATAAAAATTAATAACTACCAGTACTCCTCTTGTGATTTAGTCATAATCACATATACCGTCCATCGAGGCATAAAAATAACCATAAATTTGAAGGGTTGTTACTCCATGGAGTATCGGTAATTGATTTTAAGAAAATGTAGGGAGGTATTGATAATTATTTCTAAATTTAAAGAGAGTTAAATATAAAGGGGAAAAATCAAAAATCCCCTGAGGTTTGGACAAAAATCAAAAACATCCCTGAGGTTTCAAAAAAATACCGAATAGTCCTTTGACCAACATATGACCTCCCATTGACCGGCATCTTTTTAATCATCATCATCAATATCATCATCAGTGGAGGCAGCTGCATCATCTTCATCACTGTGGTCGACATAATCTTCATCACCATCAGTAACATCATCTTCATCGGCTTGATTCATTAGCATCATATGCCGACCACAGTGATGAAAATGATGCCAACGACGATGATGAAGACGAAGATGCCGGTCAATGGGAGGTCATATGTTGGTTAAAGGACTATTTGGTATTTTTTTAAAACCTCAGGGATGTTTTTTATTTTTGTCCAAACCTCAGGGAGGGTTTTTGATTTTTCCCCAAATATAAAATTCCTAACTAGTATAAATAAGGGAAACTTTTCATTCAGGGAAGTGAAACTTTTGAAATTATTAATAGGGGTGTAATTTTTGCATAATCTCTAATAAGGGAAGTAGTTCATTGAAAAGACAAAATTGCCCTTCTTCCTCCCCACCTTTCCCAGATTTTTTTTTTTTCTTTTTCCCCTCTTCTTCCTCTCCCCCCCCCCCCCCCACCCAAAGTCCAGTATTGCTCATCTTCTCCGATGAACAATCCAGGGTGGCTTTTTTTTTTTTTTCCTTCTTCTTCTTCCGGTCTTCTTCTTCCGATTCCAATTGATTTGTTTACACTTCAAGGTATTTTCCTCTGTAAATGGGTTCTAAACCTCATGGTTCATAGCACCACGGATAGTGGTTTAGCAACGTCTCTTGGAAATTCTTGAGGAACTTGTCGCGGTTGGAGAAAATAGTTTAAACAAATCAAATGGAATCGGAAAAAGAAGAAGAAGAAGGAAACAACCCCCCCAACCCCCCCCCCCCCCCCCCCCCCCCCCCCACAAGAAGAATATGGGAAAAAAGGAAAAAAATTCTGGGAGAGGTGGGGAGGAAGAAGGGCAATTTTGTCTTTTCAATGAACTACTTCCCTTGTTAGAGATTATGCAAAAATTACACCCCTATTAATAATTTCAAAAGTTCTACTTCCCTTAATGAAAATTTTCCCTATAAATAAAACACCCATGAGAAAAATAGTACTTACAGCAATCCATTTTAAGTTAATGGCTGCAATTTGGTTGGTATTTTTGTCGTTATGAAGGATGAGTTAAGCAAGTTGTGGCATGAAAAAGTCTTGAGTTTTATATTTCAGGAACCTTTCTAACCAGTTTTTAAGGAAGAATGCGTATGAGTTATCTTTTGCAGTTTTCAGATCGACCTCTGGCAGTGTCATAATCTAACGACGTGTTTGAGTTAGAAAATCAGACACTGCCTGCGATTCCTGTTTGTCAATGTAAGAATGCATTTCACTGATCCTTGGAGCTGATTTTAAACAATTTAAATGTGAGGAAATTGATAAAATTGCAGGCTTAATTCAAGAGATTTTTGTAAATTGTTGCATACGTACGTACCTCTCTATTCCAGGCATATTCGTTACGCGATAAAGGTCTTTCCATCTTTATTCACTCATGTTGGATATTAAATTAATTAATTAGGTAATTATATTTGTAATAGAATTTATTATTTTAGTACTTTTTTATCTGGTGTACGTAGTATTTGTTTTGAAAATTTTAGTTGTTTTATGACTTAGTTTTGAATCAGATTAATAATAGGTTTTAAAGACAATTCAGTCTATAAATACATGTTCTAGAAATTCAGAAAAAATACAAAAATGCAGATGTGAGAGGTTGTGAGTTCGTGTATAAAAGGTCTTATTGGTGTGAAAAGCTTGAGAGCATAGAGTACTTCCTCTCCATGTTGTAAAACATGTTGGCTTGATTGTGTTGCGTTAATTTCAATGTTACTAAGATATATATATATATATAAAATAGTATTTTATATTTGACAAATATAGTTGTCAAATCGCGATATATATCCTGTATCGAAAATGATATGCGTATTGTATTGCAAGATATGTTTGTGTACAATAATATAGTGTAAATCTTATAGTTACTAATGATATATACAAAAATATATCATAATTATAGTGTTTTTTATTATTCATAAATAAGCATAATAAAAAATTATAATAAGATTCTCTTTGTAATATGAGTTTAGCAAATATTTTTCCCTTTTTTCTCAACAAAAGAAAAAAAAAACCTTAAAGAGTTATTTATTTATTGTTTTATCTAGGAAATCTAACTAATCAATGGCTCTAATGCTCCGTGAGTTTATTTGGTTGGAATTTGGACTTCAGTTCTTTATCTTTGGTGATTTGAAAATTGGATAGTGTGTTGAAAATTGAAGCGCCGCATAGTCAATTCTAAAGGAGGAGATATAAACTGGACGATTTGATACGTATCGCAAATACTTATGGTACAAAATTGAAAAAATAGAATAATTCACAATTATATGTGATACGTTCAAATAATTTGTATAGCGTATCGTACGATTCTAATAACTATACTCACAAGTCAGAAATGGTAAGAGCGAAAAAAATTATATATATATATATATATATTGTAAGTTACAGCGTTTCAGCGTGACAAAAGAGTTAGTTGATCGGCTGTGTAGAGAAACCTTCCGACGTGGCAGAATTAGCCTTTGGCTGTGTTAAAAAAAAAAGGAAAAAAAGAAAGGCTTTTGCTTGCTTGATTATTTATTGATTTAGATTCGTTAATCAAGGTTAGAGGTGTTCTTTTTCATCCATAGGTTTCCGCGCAAACTTTTGGTTCGCTTAGGAATTTATAAGATTTAAAGACTTTGCTTGTTGTTCTCTCGCTTTGTGTGCAATCACAAATTGCATAGACTTAATTGTGTGAGTTTGGATTCAACGTGTGACCAGTTGCTCTTTTGAACGACTAAAATGAGTTAATTGTAGATAAGCAATGTTTGTTGGCAAAGCTTCCGCCAACTCTCGCTCAACACGTATCATCCAAAACTAACATGTAATTTAAGAAAGCTAAACGGTCAAAAAATAAACTGTCATGAGAAGCTGAAAATATGTACCATAAAAGGGTTTAAAATCTCTACTTCAATTATGAGATTTATTTTTAAATTATTCACATTCTTTAATTTCTATTGTCAAACTAGAATTCCATAGAGGTGAATGTAAATATTCATTTATCATTGGTCAATTGCACCCAACATCAAGGAAGAATTATCCAAACAATCTAGTAAACTATCAGTAATCCTTGGAATAGTGAATGAATTATCAAGTAATCAAACAATACTTGAATGGTAATTTATACAAACACTGATGCTATGAAAAATTAAACATTAAATGACATAAATAATTCATACCTTGGTATAGGAAGGCTTTCCAAGTTAATGTTTAACACACCCACTTTCAAATTATTTTAATAGAGATAATTGCCTCCCTTTGGGGCCGAGAATTTTAAATTAATTGCTCATGTTGTACAGATGCCTCGATATGGTTTACTATAAGCTTTTCTTGATTACTAGTAATGTGATAAAATAGTAGAAATAATTTGCTTTAGTGCACTTAAACTGTTTTGGCTAATTTTAAGTACACAAAATATCTTATTTCTTGAATAAATCAACTTGTCGTAATATTGATTTATTTTCTTTAAATTTATCACCGACAATCAATAATGTGACCAAGAAAATAATTTACACCACATTCTTGAGGTGCTTTGGCTACTCTCAAATATATGATGCACTTTTATTTAAGGCATCCATCAACCTTTAAATGCCAACCAATACAATTATGTTGACATAATTATTAATTTTTATCTTCCCTCATTTCCTTTATTTTTAATCACCAAAAAATTCATGTGACAAAAATTGCATTTATAGGGAATTCACAAGGAAAATATTAAAAATTTGTTAATATGCCAACAAATCATTGTGCTGACTAAAACTCCTTAATATTCCTTTTACATCATATTACTTTAATCACGATAATTTATGTGATTTAAATAATTATTTGCATACTAAAATCTGGGATATACAGTTTTGTTGGTCCCAGCTGCAAGGAACATTAAAGAATATCATAATATAGTCAACTAAATCTTTAAAGTTGACATTATTAACCTGAGAGATAAATCAAGTGCATCATCGCATTCCACCTTTGGGTTTGAATAACGACATGCTATAGATTTACTCAATAATTGAGAGATATCATTCACTTATTTGGGCAACCAATGGAGGTATTAGATTTCCTTTGGGTAATATAATAACTCCATATGAATATAGAATTAAAATACCTTTGGGCAACTTTTAATTCTATATTCGTAACAAATATGCCAATGAACATATAAGAAACTATATATATATATATATATATATAGGGTAATTTAGTAACTCCTTACGAGTATAGAGATAAAATACCTTTGGGCAAATTTTAAGTCCATACTCATAATAAATAATCATAAATAACCCAATGAACAATCTCATCAATTCGGAAATACAGATCCAAATCTAAGCATCCCAAGATAATTGACCATGCCAATCAGAGTAATTGGACCCATTTAATTTAGGGATGTGAAATGTGAATCATGTAACTGATCCTGGAATGATAGCTTAGAAGCATCACTCATTTCATAAGAATAATAAATAAAGCAATCATTTGCATCATTGTAAGTTACCTCTAGGCAAAACTTACAACATGCTAGTGATAACTATAACAGTAATAATTAGAGAGCAATCATGTGCATCATTGCAAATTACCTTTGGGCAAAATTTACAACATGCTAGTGATATGCTAGTGATGTCCTCAAAGTGAGAAACAATTATTCACTTTATTTACATTAGTAGAGGAGCTATCATGTTCATGTGGGTAATGCTATAACTTTGTCATGAAAATAGGATTAAAATACCTTTGAGCAAATTTTAATGCTATAATCATGATATAACATTAGTATAAATAACCTTTTAACCTTCACGACTAGTTCACTTTGGTGAAACTAATTGATATCTTTAATATTTATAAGGTTATTTTGGTCTGCTACTAACTTGTACAAAATGTGAGTTTCATTTTAGTAGTGTCAATCATTCAAAATTTGATTTTCAATTCATTAATTATAACCCTTCGTGGATTGAGAAATTAATGAACATGCATAATATAATAAAATTAAAATTTATACAATGAAACTTTACGTGAAGGATACAGAACTTCCAAAAAAAAAAAAAATTTTTTTTTGAAAGCCAATCAACTCATTATTATATTTGAAAAACATATTAATTTCTTTCATAAAATAGAAAAAACTTTGGGCAGCTACCAAATTTAATTTAAATCACAGCAGCAAGAGAACAATTCTCGGAAACAAATTCATGTGATTTATAAGTTACTGATTTTATTTCATGTTTAACTCATATATGTAGAGAAAATAAATTTCATAACTGAACCCATAGAATTAAAAACCCAGCAAATCACTTTAATCCAAATCAATATACACATTTAATAGTCAAAGATTACAGCACTGTACAACAGAATACTTAAATTGTTCTTTCAGATTTTAGGCAATGGAGAATCAAAGATTAAATGCCAGTGAATTGAATTAACAAAAAACAACTATTTAGATAGGATTAAAGGAAATTTGTAAGCCAGCCCACAATTCGAAAATAGGGAATCTTAAATCAAATAATAAGTTATCCACATACATTCAATTGAAATTATTGGACATATCTCAAATAAGAAAATTAGACCACCAATAATTAAAACTAATCAACTTTCATGTATATGCCCAGATCTAGAAACTGAATTCATTACTGACAATGTTAGGACATAAATCCATGTTTCATAAACTTATTTGTGAACTGGACCTCAGCATTGAGCCATAACCAATGTTGAAAGGAATAATTAATTTTGGCCAAAAGGTTATACGGAAGCATGGAGAACACATTGATTATTAATGCAATGAAGACATATATACTGTACTAGCCTTAATCCAAAAGATATGATGATATGAATTTTAAAACCAATACATCCTGCGAATTAACCAACATTATACGATTCACAAATCTTTATCGGACGAATTAGTTCAGTAACCGAACAAGGACATAAACTAATTATTTCGATCTACAAATCAATAACCTTAACCCAGGCTCTGATACCACATGTTATAATTCATGAGTGGATCTTTGGCTATGATTTGTAAATACGAAGTACAATATTACCTTGAGCCATTGATGTTGTCGGAGTGTTGACAGAGTCACACACGAAGTCTCCGGTCTTCCCTCTCCAAACTCTCTCTCACTATAGTCACGTGTATGCTGATGGGTGCACACTACGTTTGTTGGTTGAGTGGAGAGAGGGACCGGGGAGATACGTATATATAATTGTGACCTACCCCATCAGAAGTCAATCGTAATAAATTATAATCAACTTATAATTCTCCCTGATTTTCCTCAATCAATCATAATCATCCAATATCATGGTTGATCAATTAGATGCCATAATTGTCTCAATTAGTGGGATGGCTTAAGGAAGGATAGGTAACTGATCGTGGTCATGAAGTCCACCTTTACAGTTACCATAATATTTTAACAATTAATACTATTATCATTGTTATATGTATTTATGAATATTTCTGATTTATTCTAATTATATACACTTACATATTGTCTAATTAATAAGTATATTATATAATATATAATATATACAGACCGTTTGACATGAATGACTCTTAATATAATTATTCTATTTTACATTTGCGATGATATGAGATGGACAGTGCCCTTATTATAGTAGGAACGGCTCTGATGATATTTGTCAAATTTGAAAGTGTTACTATTGTGATATTTGTCAAATTTGAGAGTATTACTCTTATAATACTTGTCAATTAAGTTTGATAATGTTTCTCTCGGAGAAAAAAAAAACAGTATCCATAAGTAACAATTGTGGTGAGTTTGATTGTTACATTTTAATTAGACATTTTAACTTATTCTCAGGGTCGTTGACCTCGCCTATTTGGCGAGACATGTACTGCCACATGTCATTAAATACAAAAATGTAACACTCAAAAATATAATTATTACCTTCTAAAATAACCTTTTTGTGTGTTTTAATTATTTGTTTAAGATTTTATAATTGATACTTTGTATAGTAAAATCTTCACTTTGGAGTATCATTTTTCAGTTCAAAAGTAACTCTTCAACTTGAAAAATAAAATTTAGTATTAGAAAAATCGAAATAGCTATTATTTGATGTATAAATAAAAGGTATTGATTTATATCCTAAAAGGTGATTTCAGTTGGGGAAATAAAAAAAATAACACTCAATTACTATAATTAATAAGTGAAAAGTACAAAATTTTGAAAGTAGCATAAGAAACGCAAAAATTAGAACAGTCAAGAAATTGACATCATAAAAGATAAACGTAATAAATATTACTGAGTTTAAAATTAAATCAACACTATAATGAAACATTTTAAAAGAAAAATGCGTGTATAATGTTAACATTATAATCATGAAGATAAATAAGAAGAAATTATTGAGTATAACGGTTGTATACACGTTAGCGTGATGATGTGATACAACCATTCAATATATATTTAACACGTCAATACAATTTACATAATGTAAAATTATTAAAATATTATTAATTTTATTTTTCCTTGATTCTAGGAATTCCATATCAGAACCATCCTCATCTTTATCGTTTTTCACTGCCTGCCACCCATCAAAACTCCACCGCCGTTGTCTTCTTGTGAGGGAGGATGAAGACCCAACAAGGAGAACGTTTTAGAAGTCCGATGAGCCCCTAGTCGGAGCTTGACAAACGCGAAAATTGCTCAGGTTTGGTGTTGAAGCATCTTAGCCTGCATCACTCTCCAAAACATAGGCCTGCTCAAAATGCAAAACCCGCCCCTATCAGCCCCGACCCTAATTGACCCTTTTTTTTTTTTTTTTCTTTCTTTTTCTTATTCTTTACCATGCACACATTAAAAAAAGAAAATTAAATTTTTGTCCAACCAAAAATAACCCCCCCCCCCCCCCCCCCCACCCCTCCCCCTTCCCTTCCCTTCCCTTCCCGTTTAAGTAATTCCCCCAGCGACCCATCCCGTATCCTCTCCTCCCTCCCCCCAGCCCCCGCACACACCTATCCTCCCCCCCCCTCCCCCCCCTCCCCCCCCAACCCCCAAACCGCCACCTTCCAGTTCAAATGCCCTCTTTAAATATAATTTTTCAAACTGTTTTTTTCTAAATTTAACTTAAAAATTTTTAATTTTTAATTATGTTATTTGAGAAAATATAATTTTTTAATATACTAAAATATAAATTTAGGCGTCTATATATATATATTTAGATGATTACATTAAAATAAAAATATTTTTATGAGACACTTTTTAAACTATTTTAAAATTTTATTTTAAATATTAAAAATAATTTATAAAATATTTTTCCAAATGCATATTTGTACAAAAATTAAAGACATATTTTATTAAATATTTTTGAAAAATACTTTTATAAAAATATTTTTGAAACAATTGTTTAAACGAAATTGAAATGTTTTTCAAAAAATAATTTAAAAAATATGTATACGTAAAAGTTTAATTTTTGGAGTACAAATCGAACAAAATTTTTAAATAAAAAATGTTAGTATTATTATTTTTATCCAACCATTAAGTTATATTTAAAAAATTACTAAAAAATCTAGATTGAAAAAAATATTCAAGAAAGTGAAGAAGTTAATTTTTAAAAAATTGAAAAAGAAAGAAAATAAAAACCATAAGTAAAACTGGAAAATATGAAATAGAAAAGAAAAAAATAAAAATAAAGAAAGAAAAGGGCCAGGTAGTAATTAAAAATAATTGAAAGAAGAAAAGAAAAAAACATAGGAAAACTTAAAAACCTGAAACATGAAAGAAAAAAAAAAAAAGAAAAAATGGTCGGTTAGGGCCAAAACCCATGCTGGCCCGTTAGGGTCGGGCCCGACCTGCGGGCCAGTTTGATCACCCTTACCGAAACAGCCATCTTGGAGAAATCCAAGTCAGGACTTGAAAATCAGTGCCAATGCACTTCTTCTACAGTTAATCGACGGCGATCTATGTAAATTGTGTTGACATGTTAAATATATATTGGATAGTTGTATCGCGTCATCATGCTGACGTGTATACATCCGTTGTACTCAATAATGTCTCATAAATAAGGGATGCAGTTATTTGCACAAAATATGTGCAAATAATTGTGCACATAAAGTGAAAAAAATAGGCCCAAATACTTGAGTTCTTTATATAACCTTGAGTATAATTAGACATACCTCTCACCCCCTCTTTCCTACTTGTCAATACAGATAATTACTCATCCATTTCTCTCTCCTATCTCTCCTCTTTTTTCGGTATTTACTCTCTCCCCTCTCCTCCTTATCTTAAATTTATTAGAAATGAGCAATTTTAATTTTTAAAATCATATATAAAATATTAGTTTTAATAAAATTATAAGCTTTTACACCTGAGAACATATTTGTTAATTAGAAAGAAGGGTTAAAAATTTTTATAACCAATACATTTTTTCTAAAAGTAAAAATTGGTTTACAAAAATATAGAGAAAAAATCTTGGCAAATAAAGTAGAAGGCGCATCATGGCGAGACTAAAATTTAAAAGGAAGAAAATTCGGCTCATAAAAAATGGCACTACTGAATCGCTTTTTGAATCCACCTTGTATCTTAAAAAAATCAATATTTTATTTCATTGTTTTTTCCTTACTTTTAATTTTTATTATAACCTATTTATCTTGTACAAGTTCTATTTTCTTTTTGAAATATAGATTTTCAATATACATTATTTTTTATTTTCTTTATACAGATCTTCTTGAATTTATCTTTGTTTTTACTATTTTTATTCTCTTTATTTTGTTTATCCTTTAGAATGATTAATTTTCATTTTATCTTTTATTGTATTTTCAAAAATTTTAATAAATCTTAAAACTTATGAAATTAGGTTATATACCACCTACATACTAGGATTCCATTGTGAAATTAGATTATGCACAACTTGCATACCAAAATGTCATTGTGACATAGATATTTTCACCTCATTAACCAACTCATTTTTTTATAAATATTTATTCTATTGACAATCCAATTGGATATTCCACTATAAGGGCAATCATGGCATGCAAAATATAATGACACACAAATTACACTTTATATGCACAATAATTTGCACAAAATATGTGCAACTTGCATTTTCCATAAATAAGGGAGCTGTCAACATAATGTCAACATTATGATCATAATAAATGATACATTAACCGAAGCATTTAAGTTATTCCATGTAATCATTCTGATTTTTTTAATTTAATGACATGTATTTCCACCCATAGTTGTCGAATCGAGATGCGTATTATGTATCGAAAATCAAATTTTATGATACGCGTATCGTAGCGTGTATCATATTGTAAGATACGTTTATCTATAATAATAATATAAATTTTATATATTAGTATTATTTTTTAAAAAAGAGCTATATATTTTTTCATTATATATTATGGATTACATATACGAATAAATATTTATTTTCTAATAACTTTCATAAGTTTATAAAAATGAATATTTATGTGAAAATCATCAAAGCTATACGTAAAACTTGAAGTTAAATAGTATTATTTGAAGTATATTAAAATTTATAATAGAGTCCACAATATTTATTAAGTCAAATTAAAAACATATTATATTACATATTTCTCTTATATATAAATTTTATTTATTATTAAAATGAAATAATTAATTAATATTCTCATCAAAATAGATATACTAGTGATATTCTTTTTTAAAATCGCTAAACAAATATAAAGATGATTAGTGTGGTATTTCTATTTTGAAGATATATTTGGGATGAAAATATGCTTTGAAAATAAATTTTTAAAATTTGAAAGTGTATTGAAAATGTAAAATGTGTATTTAAGAGGTAAAAAAATGTATTAAAAATAATGAAAACTATTACAAATTTTTAATTATATTTTAGACAACAAAGGCGAAAACAAAAACCAATGCTACCAAATAGGAAAAATGTGAGATACTAATTATAAATAAAATTTTAAATAAAAATAACATTTTTGTAATTTAAATAATACATTTAAATAATATATTATATTTAATATAGAGTAAACGTTACTTTATAAGTGAAAAATAAATAAAATTAGACATTTAAAATTGAATTTTAGATATATTTAACGTATCGCACAATACACGATACGTATCGTGTTGCACGAATCGCACACAAATTGCACGATTCACTACCAATTACGATACACATGTGCGATACGTATCGAAAATTGCCTTTCATGATACGTATCGTACGATACTAACAACTATGTTTCCACCTGTCTGCCACTAAGGAGAGTCAGTGACCCTTAGGGTAAGTGAAAATTTTTTCCAAATAATAAGAGCAAATTGTATCACGTGCCATTAAATTATACTCGTGTCTACTTTTTAGTTATTGAACTTTCTTCGTCAGCAATTGAACTAATGAAAATGGTCATCAATAGCCATTTTGTTAGGTCCTTTTAAGTCTCTCATTCAACTTTGAAATTGCATTTGCAGATTCCAAATCTATTATCACTCTTTCAACTCTTATGACTGGAATTTGTTTCTCATGAACTCATTTACCACTCAAAGTATTACTTTGTTTTGTGCGTATACAGTTTGCGCTGTGAATGTCCTATTTTAGTGTTGATTTACTTTACAAAATTGAGTAAAAATAAAACAACAATTAAACCTAGATTGGTTAAGACGTTTTAATCCTAAAAAACTGCATGCGGATGACACAGTTAAAAGGGTTTTTACTAATCGAGTGATCATTGTGACCACTTTCATTATTTCAGTAGCCAAAATTGAAAAGAAATAAAATGTAATAACTAAAAGTGTTCGCTTATGTGGCTCTGTCCATTCCATTTTTGGAAAATCATCATTTTTTCCTTAAAAATTTTACCTATTTTTCACTAAATTTAAAACTTCCTCTACATCACCATCCACATAAATTCAAAAAATAATATAATCTATACACTTTTTCTTCTCTTTTCTACACAAATCTTTCAAAAAGAATCTTTCCAAAAAAAAAAAATCCTTGGGTAAACTAAAATTTTTCCATTTCAATCACAGGGCTCTGTTCTCTTAGTTACTATTCTTAGGGAATTTTTTTTGGAAATTTGTGTAGAAAATAGAAGAAAAAGTATAATGATTATATATTTTTTTGAATTTATATGAGTGAGGATTTAGAAAAAATTTTAAAATTTAAATTGTGAATTTAATAAAAATAATGTTATTTTTTTGTGTAATATTTTTAAGAAAAAAATAATACTTTTCTTAAGTATGTGACTAAGTATCACTTTTTTCTGAACATAATTAGGAAAAGTATCACTTTTTTCTCAAAAATATTACACAAAGAAAACTACATCATTTTTATAAAATTCACAATTTAAATTTAAAAATTTCCTCTAAAAACTCACTCACATAAATTCAAAAAAAACATAATCATTACACTTTTTCTTCTCTTTTCTACACAAATTCCCAAAAGAAATTCTCTCCAAAATAAAATTTTTTCATAACTATAAAATTTCTTATGTATAGTACTAAGAGAACACACCCTAAAAGAACAGAGGAACAAGCCGCCTTAAAAGAGACAAATGGACCCCAGGCCTTTCTTTTTTGCATTTGCAGCTAGCTAGCGTCTTGATTAGCCTTTTCATTTATAGGTTTTCCGCTTTCCCAGCTATGAAAAAGAAAAATCAAAATAATCTACCATGGCCAGCCCCATCCCCATCCCCAACCCATCGCCATCTTATTTTTCAGGTAAAACACAGTACATTTTCTTGTTAATTCTGGGATTTTGTAGAACCATTTATGGAGCTATGTTAATCTGCTATGCGGATCGATGTTGATAGCTTCGCACTGCAGGCAAGGCAGGGGGATAGTACAACTGCATTCATCACTCACTTAACAAACCTCTAGCTCTACTTACTCTAAGTTCCTTTGAACATAAAGAACAGTAACTTTTGAGGTAAGAATCTTGCTTATTGCCCTTAAATAAGTATAGAAAATAGGACTAGTAGTAGTAGTACTCTCTCTTCCCTACCCTTGTCAAATCTGGCAATATATAATTGTGTGTCTGTGATTATTGTCCTTGTTCTTCATTTTTCACCTATCATCATTGTCCTTCCTTCACCTTGTTGTTTGTTCGTTATTGTTATTATTATTGTCCTTTGTGTTTCTTCTTCCAGTACATTTTCCCTCTAAGAAGATGGGAATGTTTTTGTACTGCTTGCTTGCTTCTACATCATCAAGTGTGACCTAGCTAGCAAAGACTTGGGGAACTCTATTATTTGCTACTTTTTCTTCTTCTTCTTCTTCCATTTTATCCTGTAGAGTAAGGCATTCCATCAAGAACTCAACTGTTTTACATGGGTGTCTCTTAATTATGGTTTTGAAGAATTAATTCTTCTGTTCTCTCTTTCTTTTGGCTGATATATCTTCTGAAATATATATATCCTTTCTGAACTAAAGAGGAGATTTTTCTATTTTTAGAGGAAAACTACTTGACTACCCCAAGAGAGGGTAATTTGTAAAATTTTTACGTGAGATCGATTTGGACATAAAATAAGATCGTGATCTATAGGAGTAGAGAAATTATTTGTGTTTGAGCTATTTAATAATTTTATAAGAATTAGATAAAATCGGAGTTGTGATCGATTTGTAATTTTATGATTTAGGCGGGATTTTGCAGAGTATGTTTAGAGAGGTTAGGTAGGTTCAATGGATCGATTCATCTGGGAAAGCAGCATAGCTAGTGGAGCTTATGCAGAACAGCTTTTGCTTTTCTCAACTACAACCCTTTGAGCTTCTGCACTCATTTTACCCCACATCACATTCATTTCGAAAGACTACTTCCTTTATGGATTTCAAGGAGATAAAATGGACAAAATAAACTAAATTTTTTTTTCTTATATATATATATATATATATATATCATGTTTTATCTTAAGAGATGCTAAAAAATGAACAAATTTGGAACTTTAACCTTTGTCTTTTAATTATTCATATATTTCGTGCCAATCCATTAATTTAACTAGCAAACATTTTGAATTCATGTGGAGTTCGTGTCGTATCTTTGTGGTGTAATATAAGTTGTGCATATAGGGTTTAGGTTAAGGAGTTTACTTTTTGATATTCTTAATTCTAATCTTACCTTACATGTTTAACGACTTGTGTTCTTTATGTCGACTCATTTATCTTACAAATCAGACTAGGCTCAATCCTAACTCATTAATTCATATTACGTCATATTCATGTCATATTAAAACTTACCGTATCTGATTAAAAAATAAATAAAATGATATGAGAAAAAGGTTTGTTTTTGTCGTTTTGAGGTGTTTGGCTGGCATGGGGTGGTGTGTCCATGATGAGATGAGCCACTATATTTGACCAATCTGTATATTTAAATAGTGACACTACACAAGTAGTACTCTTGCTGATTATCAATAATTTATGCAACTTTTGACACGCATAGTAAATATCAAAGCTTCTTAATCAAGTTTTAATCCTTCTATGAAGATCTTGATGTACTATAATATTACCAAACTAATGATTGGCATGCACCAAAAGATTAGATAGTGCATGGCTAACTTTTCCAATCACAGAATTCTAGATGAAATAAGATGGATTTAAGAATGAACCAATGCTTCATCGGTGATTGTAATATATAAAGAGTCACTTACAAGTCAGGGTATGATTTCTATCTCTGCCAATTATGCTAATTTAGAGCTGGTGGAAGAAAGTAACTGAAAAATGGATGTCATTTTGCAAAATTTTATTTAGAACAATGCTATTTCATTTTGAATGCAACACAAATTAGGTAGCTAATAATGCACAAATAAATAGAGATATTTCTTTCACCATTATCTCTTGGTTAATTGCAATAGCAACATTATCAATTATAAATTAGAGTAATACTATTTTTAATATTGTAAAGTAGACTTTTCTATTGATCTAATGAAGTAGTCAATATCAAGATTCAAAAGTATCAAAATTCAAAAGGTATAAGATGTATAAATGTGTGTGTGCATGGCGGGACCCAATTAACATTGGAGAAAAATTCCATGCCGCTCAGTTTGGAAGCATTGAATTAGAAAAAGTATGTGGAGGCACATGCAATATGATTCTGGTTGGGGGGCTGCAGCTTCTTCAACTCAAATGGAATACTCCATATCCATAGTCTTGCTATATACCCTTTTGACCAAACTCCCCTGTTTATATTCTCTGTTCAATTTAACGATGCTTAACAGGCATTCTGTACTCTCGTTCACTCTCTAATAGTATACTTCACATTCAGGGGTTGAGCTCTTTATTGTGTGATACTAGTGGACAATGTTCTCTGTACACTCGTTCACTCTCTAATAGTACATCTCACATTCAGAGACTCAACTCTTCGAGTGTGAGATACTGGACAATGTGTTCCTATATGTACACTTTTCAAATCTCTAATAGTATTTTCACATTTAGAGGTTCAATTCTTTATTGAGAGATAGTTGACAATGTTCCATCTTTCTGTACTCTCAGCCACTCTCTAATAGTACACCTCGCATTCAGAGGTTTAACTATTTAGTGTGAGATAGTGAACAATGTGTTCCTTCTCTGTATACTTGTTCCATTAATAGAGTCCACTTTCAATTCTTTTACTCCTCATACCCTTGCTAATATAATCATATGTGGTTCATAATTATCCCATACTTAATAAGTAAGAATATAAATTGAATAAAGTGTGTCAAATTAGCTACTCCCTCGGTTCCATTCGAAGAGACTTTGAAATGTGTACAATTTATTGTGGGTTGTGAGGTATAACACTTAAAATAAGTAATTTATCACCATATTTTTCATTTATATCTTTACTTTAGAGTAAGGGTCAATTGTAAACCACACATTGTAATATTAGTAAGGGTTTTTAATGTAACTAAATTCAAAGTGGACTCTTTAAATAGGACTATTTTTTTTTTGAAAGTGAACTCTTTGAGTGGAACGAATGGAGTATTTTAGTTGTTGTATCCTAACATTCATGATAAGTTGTACATTGTTCAAAGTAGACTATTATAATAGAACAAAGAGAGTAATAAAATGGAGAGAGGATAAGTTTTACGTCGAGCGCTATGACGATTATTTGACCAGATTTTTTCTACTGATCATTTCTCCCATACTATGTTGTCGATCGTTATCCTATAATTTTAAACGTGTTAATAAAAAAATCGTTTATTTTTTTGAGAAACTGAAAAATCTAAATAGTTCAAAATATTCTGTCATAATAAGCAATGTTTAACAAACCGGATCAGAAGCTGAACCGGCGAGCTCAGGGGTTGGGGTTTAATCGGGGCTCAGAAATCGAACCGGTACATCATTATTATGTCATAAATATATTTAAAACATTATATATCTCATAATTAATATATAATTAATTTTTATAATATTAAAAAAATAATTTTTAAAATGAACAATAATAATATAAATTATAACATATAATTTATATTATAAGCATGTTTAGCCTAATGGCTAACCACTCTTTCATAAGAATTCTTTATTTTTGAAGACATGGGTTCGAATCCTGACTGAGTATAATTAATTTTTACATTTATTTCAGATTTTTCATATCCCACATTTGTTGTGAAAATGAATAAATTCTCATATAAAACGAGAAGAGATGCAAAAATCTTCAAAAGGAAAAAAAAAGAATTCAAAGAAAAGGAAAACAAGAAAAAACCAGGTTGGTTTTAACCCGGTTTTTTCCCGAGTTTGACCAAAAAATCCAATTTTTTCCATTTACCATAATGTATGTTAAACCGGACTGGACACCGGATCGGTTCCCGGTTAACCCGGTCTAACCGACAAATCTGATCTGATTTGTTAAACACTGGTAATAAGTTTGACTTAGACAAATTAAACAAATGTCACACGAATAGGTGAGTAGGTGATTGAGTCGAAGTCGTAATTTAAATATAATTTATTTAATAATAATAAAAAGTCGAGTGATAGCGTGTGACCAAAACTATACAATGAATAGTTAAATTGACAGACACACGAAAAAATATTAGTAGCTAAAACTGAACATGGTAAATAATCAACGGTGTCATTCATCTCATTTGGTCCCTTACATATACTTAATATTCTATTCGTTCCATTAGAAGAGTCTATTTTGCCTAAAATACAACTTATTATGAAACTTAAGGTGTAACACCTAAAATGAGATAATTTGACATATTTTATTCCATTCATATCCTTATTTATTAAGTATAGGTTAACGGTGAACCATACATAATTATATTTGTAAGGATAGGGGAGTAAAAAATTTGAAAGTGAACTTTTCTATTGGAATAAAATATATTTATAAAAGTGGACTATTCTAATGGAACGGAGGGCGTAATCTTTTTGGTCCTTTACATTTTAAAATGATCTTTTTGGTCAGTTATTTTTATTTCTTTAATATATTTGATCCCTACATTTCAAAACGATATTTTTTGTCCTTTATTTTTATTTTTTGAACTATTTAGCCCCTTGGTCATTCAACTCTACATAAAACATTAATATCACTCACGTGCTATTACCCGACTTTGTCAGCGAATGACAAACTTGTAGAGGCACATGAGTAATACTAACTTTTTCTTTCTAGTTAAATGACCAATGGACCAAATAGTTCGAGAAATAAAAGTAAAGGATCGAAAAGATCTGTTTGAAATGTAATGGACCAAATAATTCGAGAAATAAAAGTAAAGAACCAACAAGATTATTTAGGGGTTGTTCATTTTGATGGGTTTGAAAAAAGTTTTGAAAATTGGTTTTTAAAAAATAGTTTTATAATGTAAAAAATGTATTGAAAATATAAAAAGTATAGCTGAATAGTAAAAAATTATATTGAAAATGATGAAAATTGATTATAATATATTAAATTTACTGTTAAAACCAAAACGAAAACATAAAGAACAAGCTCTTAAAATGTAAGGGATGAATTGATATTTGCAGCGACGGTTTCGATATTTGCAGCGACATTTTTGCGTGAAAAGACCGAAATGCCCTTCGTGTAAAAAAAAATTAAAAAAAATTTAAAATTTTCAATCTGCTAGAATAATTATAAAAAAAAAATTTCCACAACCATCGCCGGTCGCCGGTGATGGTTTTGGGGATGGTTTTATACAAAACCATCGCCGGCGACCGGCGATGGTTCTGGAAACCCCCCTTACCTTTAGATTTTTGATATTTGCAGCGACCACCGGGCGGATCTTCTCCATTCCGGTAAAAAATTTCACAATTTTGACAAAACTACTAATAAATTCGGACATAATACAAGTAAAATAATTAATAAAACTACATAAAAAAAAGAAAAAAAAAAAACCAAAGTGTCGCCGGTCGCACTTTTGGCCAAAAGTGTCGCCAGAGTCCGGCGACACTTTGGTTTTTATTTTTTTTTATTTTTTTTTATGTAGTTTTATTAATTATTTTACTTGTATTATGTCCGAATTTATTAGTAGTTTTGTCAAAATTACGAAATTTTTTACCGAAATGGGGAAGATCCGCCCAATGGTTACTGCAAATATCAAAAATCTCAACTTGGGGGGGGGGGGGGGGGGTGGGGACCATCGCCGATGGTTTTACCCAAAACCATCGCCGGGCGCCGGCGATGGTACTGGGTTTTTTTTTTATTTATTTATTTTTTAATAGTAGTAGACAGTAGGAATAGAAAATTTTAATTTTTTTTTCTCCAAGGGTATTTTAGTCTTTTTACAAAAAAATGTCGCTGCAAATATCGATTCCGTCGCTGCAAATATCATGCCCCTAAAAAAATTATTAAGCAATATGTAAGGGGTCAAATAGGGAATTTCCTACTACCCTTATCTTGCGATGGCTGAATCCAAAAAGAAAGAAGGGCTCGATCACGAGGATGACCTAAATACCCTTTTACTTTGTGCTCTTCGTTTTACTTTTTTTTCTTGTTTCTTTTTTCCCTCCGTTCGTTACCAGTCAAAACAGTCCATCGCTGTGTAAAATCTGGAGTCTTGGAAGGATTTTTGAATGAACGGAGATGGTGGCTCCTCCAACTTCCGACTCGTTAGTATTTTATGAGATTTCTTTTCCGTTTTACTACTGGATTTAGTGCAGAGTTCGCTGACTTTGTAAGCATCAAGATTCCACCTTTGAAGCTGAAATTTTGTTTTAATGATTGGTAGCCATTTGGAGTTCATTAATCTTGAGGAAAGATGTCATTTTTTCATTGTCATTATTATGCATCTTCCTAGTTGTGTTTCGTTTTTAATTAAAAGTAATTATAGAAGAAGAAGTTTTCGGATGGATTTGTATTTTTAATTTGTATGTAGTTTTTATAATTAAGTGAAAGTCGACTGGGTTTTCCTGTTTAGAGAAATGGTTTTATCCGCTTGGATGGCAATGGTGGCTCAATCGGAGGAAAAATACGTGACTGCTTATCTTTACAGCTATTTTGTGATTTTTTTTATAAAAATTTTTATATCTATATTTATGTTTTTTTTTCCCCTCTTGGTTTCCCTGATGGCATGTTGTTTAGTATTTTGAAGGATGTACAGTTTTGTGGCTATTTTGCGGCTGTTTTCTGCATGGCTCCACTGCTGAAATTTACTCTTTGTTTTGCCCTAGCTTGAATGATCTGCACAGTGGAATGATTCGAGTTAAGAAATGGCTATAGTTTTCAATAATATGATGATTTTAAGTTAGAGATTGATTTGAAATTACATTTTTAGCTTAATTTAAGCTAGATTTGCTTGAGAAGCGAAGAAAGATGGGATCTTGCATTCTTGACTAGCATTGGTGTTGTCCAGTTTGTTGCCTGTGTAGGAATTTTTGAGAATCTGCATATGCTGTGGTTGGATTTTGATAAGAATCTTTAAGTGAACCTGCAGCTAGCACTGATGTTACAGAAATGCAAATGCCGTAACAAGTGTTTGGGGCTTAAACCTTCCACATTTTGTATGTATATATGGAAGACTAAGATCCTCATCATGATTTAAATATGTTTGAAGTTTCAGAATGATCTATAGAATTAAAGATCTGAAGACTCTTAGCTATATCCTTAATTAGTTGTGATATTCCCCTCAGGTAAATAAGTATACTTATATGCAAAAGCTGCTCTTTGTCAAGCCTGTCATAATGCGTCAGGCCTTAATTAGCAACTCTTTGGAGAGAATGGGCTTTGAATTTCTGCTGGCTATTCCAAAGCCCTTCCTAGATATAACTTCACCTCAGGTTTGAACCTGCAGAAATGGTTGTAATTTATTGTCAATTTCAGCGTCCAGTTTTTCGTTTCCTCCTTGAGCGCTATATGAGTGGTATGTAGGAATCACAATTAGTGCCCTCTTACTCCAAATGAGACTGTTCTAGTTTTTCAGTTTCTTTCCATCTTGACAAACACGTACAGATTCATAGTTAACCACTTGAAGGGCCTTTCCTTATGGAACTTCAAGGGCTCACCTCTATGTACAATATCTATGCGATGGGAACTTCACTTAATAGTGATTGTTACTCCATTCGTCCCGCTAAAAGAGTCCACTTTGAGGACTCTTTATATGGGACGAAGGAGTACATTAATTGCTACATTCTTGGAAAATGTAGGTGGATAAATGGTGGCTGCAATGCATTCAATCAAGGGTTCTTACAAAATGATTTTCTTAAGTCAAATGGCTTTGGCATCCTTAACTTATCAAATGGCTCAGGATGAGAAGTGGAAATCGATGGACGGACACACCATGGAAGAGTCTCAAAGATGGTTTTTCTATTCGTAGAGGTTATACTTTATCCAACTGTTTTATTTGAGTTCCAGTTACAGTTAGGTTTGAATGCTTCTTTTCCACTTTCCTTGAGAATGATCTTGTGTTCTTGTACTACTTTGGTTCATTTTGGTAGTATAGATGTGAGGTTAGTAGCAAATCTTTTGTTCTTAAGTTGGCCCCAGAAGTAGCAGCTAGCAAATTTGTTAATGGAAATCACTCCTGTATATGGGTTTAACTTTGATCAAAAGGCAATATTTTGCCAACAAATTTCACTTGTTTGACTGCAAATAGATGAAATTAATACTAGTTTTAGTTCATCATGATGTATGGAGTTACTTTCTTGTACATATTTTTTCTGGAGAAGACATTGAGGTCTATGCTTCTTTCTTGATGAGGCTCATGCAGTTCTGTTTGTGCTTTTCGGACGATTTATGTTGCAAAAGCTTTTCTGAGAAACCTAGCTCTGGGATCACCATGGCCTCCTTCTATTTAATCCTTTTTTTATCAATACTCCCTCCGTCCCACTCAAAAAGTCTACTTTAAAATATGTACAACTTATTATGGGTTTTGAGGTACAACACTTAAAATAAGTAATTTATCATTATATTTTTCACTTACATCTTTACTTCATAAGTAAGGGGTTAATTATGAATCACACATTATAATATTAGTAAGGGTATGCAATATAAATTAATTCAAAGTGGATTCTTTGAATGAAACAACATTTTTTTTTGAAAGTGGACTTTTTGAATGAGATAGAGGGAGTACTTGTTTTGCATATTCAAACTAGCTACCTTTGGAGGTTCTGGGTAGTTCTTCAATGCAATAATAAGACTACTGAGATTTTCCATCTTTGGAGGTTTTCTGGGTAATAAGAGTACTGAGATTTTCTATCTTTGGAGGTTCTGGGTAATAAGAGTACTGAGATTTTCTATTTCTTCAATGCAATGACAAGAGTACTGAGATTTTCTATCTCCAAGAAGAACCTCTTTCCCCAACCCCCTTCCCCCCCCCCCCCCCACCCCACCCCCAAAAGTTAACTGAAAAATGTGCTTGCATTCCTTCCAAGCTTCAAGAATCTCCCTATAAGAATATTCTATTACTCTTTTTGCCTTATTCAAAGGTTCACTTTCTATTACGAAAAATAATGTTACTCTTTTTAAATATATTACACTATTTTCATTTTACACCACAACGAATTTTTATATATTTAACTTTTTAAATATCATTATATATATAGACCTCTCTAAAGTAATGATACTGGTAACATCATATTTTATTAATTTGATTCTATTTAGTCTTTCTTCCTTTTCCTTGAATGAAAATATTTTTTTCATGAAAATTTGTATTCAAAGTGTATGACGGTCCAATAACGCTCGTATTGAGTTTAGCCCATGAAACATCTCGGTTATGGTAATCAACAACTGTATTGCGTTTTCAAAACATGTGTATCATTTTTAAATATTAAAATAAAGTATCACGTATATATTAAAACGACAAGTAATTAAGTGTGTTTTCAGAACACACACAATATTTTTAGGTGTTCAAGTGGTATTGAGTTAGCATATGAGGTCTGGCTTTTATGTTACAACAATACTAAGTGTTAGTACTTTCAAATACTGCTTATAGGTATTAAATTATTTTCGTTAAAATAATAAATATTAAAAATACGCATATTGAATTTAACCTTAAGTATTGGAATCGTGCGGTATTAAGTTTAGCAATTAAAACATATGTATCGAATTTAACCCCAAATATTTTATTAAAATATTGAGTATAAAACAGTCGGACACAAGATTCTCCCGATTTTTAAGCGTTTGACAGAAAGCATTGATGAGTAATAAGTACTGTGTGTGATGGTGAGTAGTCCATGTGAAAGATAGGCTGACTCGTCTGCAGCAGAAACCATCATAAAATGCAGTCTTTGAAATGACAAGTCCGTACCAAACGTTCTTGTTTATGTCTTTTGCCGAGTGTCCTTCATTCATTTCAAGCTTATAAACCTTGATTAGGAGTATATAAATCCAGGGTTTTAACCTAAGCTTTTTTTTTTTTTTTTTTTGAAAGATGGAAGCTTCTCGTGATACCCATGATGTTTAGAGCTGCAAGTTTTCGACATTATTATTTTCTTTTTCCTACATCAATAATAAAATGGGATATTCAATTTCATTTTTAATATTAAAGAAAAAAAAATGGAAGCTCATCAAGATTTTCAAACAAACAAAGAAAGAAAAAGGAAAAAGATAGAAGAAATTAAACTTCATAAACAAACCCTCTCACTTTTTCTCAAATTCGAATTTTAAAATTTAAATTTACCACTCACATTATTTTAAAAAGAACATCATCATTACCTCTTTTTTATACAATTTCTTATAAAAAAATTTTCTCTCAAAAAATAAAAATTTCCTATTTAAAACGGAACCCAAGCTTTTCTATATCTCACATTAAAAAGTATAAAAAAATAAATAAAGGCATGCAAACAGAGGCCCTCCCTGTGATGTCTGTCACACGCATACCAAAATATCCTATGCTTTTTTCTGCGTTGTCCACTCCCTAGCTAGTCAAGTTGGGTTGGGTTTGATTTTATCCATATGTTCGATACGTGTGAGCTATTTTTCTTGATGATAGTGATGGGATAACTGGAAATTGGAGGCACCCACAGGCTGTGTTCCCCACTTGACCATCACTAAGGGTCTATTTGTTATCTTATTTTCAAAACGTGTTTTGAAAACACTTTTGTTTTATAATAATTTTTTATTATTTTTAATAATTTTTTTTATATTTTTAATAATTTTTTTTACATTTTTAATATACTTTTTTACATTCTCAACACACTTTTAATATTATAAAATTAAAAATAATTTCAAAACACAATTTAAATCAGGATACTAAACAGGTTAAAATCATCCATCTCTCCCATCTTTACACAAATAATAAAGAAGTGCTATATTTACTCTCTGACCATCTCATATAACTTTTATATCAGAATATTCTCTTTCTTCCTTAAATACAAATATTCTCTTTCTTCCTTATATCATGGAAAATTCATTAAAAATGCTTTTAACTGCACATATTATGTTCACACATAGAATGTTTTTTGTGGACTAATAAAATATTATTTTACAAATATAACCTTATCATATTATAATTCTCTCCTATCTCATCTTTCCTTCTTCCTGCAATCAATTTTTCGTAGAATCTTCATCTATTACTCATTAACCTTATATTTCTAAACATCTCCATATCTCCCATACACATTAACAATAATCTGTAACCGTGTCTTCCTTTTTGTATTTTTTTTTCCTTTTAATTAATTTAATTTTGGTATTTTTATTTTGACAACTCTTTTTATTTTTTAAATTTACCTTATCTTTTTTACTATTAAGCATTTTAAACCCCATTAAACTTAATATTTAGTATTCTAATTTGTTCATTTTTTCATAATAATAATAATTTTTCTCTTATTTTCATTTTCGCCAAACACAAAAGAGAACCAACCTCTTGTGTTTTTCGCCAAACTCATTTTTTTCATAATAAAATTATAATTACTATTAATATTAACAAATGAATAAATTAGATTATTCATTTTGTATTTTGTAGTGAAATGAGATTCACACATGCAATTGCTAAAAGCTAAAAAAGATATTAGAGAAAGTCAAATATGAAAAAAATAAAAAGTAAATATAATTAGTGTAGGAAAAAGGAAAGCAGATTGTAGAACAAAAATAATAATAGAGAAAGATTTGGAAAATAACTAATTGCAGGAAGGCTTAAATATTATTAACCTTCTGTGTTTATAGGGGAATTTGATCTTTGCCCTCCAGTGTTCTTTTAATACCTTTTTTGACCCTCATGACCATAAGTCAAAGCTTTATATATAATGCAATGACTTTTATAACCCTCCTCTATTAAGCATTATATTTTTGGACAAAAATACCCTTAACTAGTTAAACATTAACAGTAAAAAGATAAATTGACTATTAAAATTTAAAAGAATTTTGGTAGGTGGCATGACATTATCAATAAAACTATGAAACAAATCTATTTAGGGGAGAAAGACCTCATCATGTTATTCAAATAAAAATATGCATATATAATGAAAACTTTTAAGCTATAAATTTTTCATAAATACAATCAAAAAAATGATATGATTCATCATGTGTTGATATGCTAACTTATAATATGATATGATTCCTCCTCTTCCCCATTTATTTTTTATTATCTATGTTTCCTTCTTCTCCATCGTGACCCTCTCCAAATTAATTATACTAACCAATCTGTATGTAACGTACTGTAAATATATTAACTAATTTATACCATATATATTATTATAAATATTACACATATATATACATGTGTATCAAATTTTGTTACATTACGCAATCATTCAGTCATTATCAAATAAATTAATGATTTTATAATAAAAGTTTGTCTTACCCAATACTAGTCTTACTAATATTTGTTTTCAATAGAGTAATGATACACTCCTCAAGTAATTTTCTCAACTTTCTTAACTCAAGTGAGGTGTCATGCATTCATTGGTACACTTTTATAAAATAATTATTAATATTATATTATTGACCAATAAATGCATGACACCTCACTTGAGTTAAAAAAATTGAAAAAATTACTTAAGGAGTGTATCATTACTCTTTTCAATATTGGGTCACTAACTTTATTTGAAGACAATAGTTAATGAGAAATAAACAATATTTAATTTAATTGTTTAATTTCTAGGTAGTTAGAGTTTAGAGGTGACTGGCTGGTTTGAGTATATTAGTATATGTAGTTGAACTTTTATCGTTGAATCAATATGTGATTATAAATAAATTAAAAATGAGTATATCATATCATATTAAAGTTTAATTAATTAAGGGTATTTTTGCTGAAAAATATAATGCTTAATAGAGGATGGTTATAAAAGACATTGCATTACAAATAAATCTTTGACTTATATAAGGGGCAAAAGACATATTAAATGAACACATGGGGGCAAATGTCAAACTTTCCTATAAACACAGGGAGGTTAATAATATTTAAGCCTTGCAGGAAGGAGGGAGAAGAAAGGAGAAAAGTATAATACAGAGATATATTTTTGTAAAATAATATTTTACTGGCCCACATAAAACCCTTTATGTGCATATTTTTCTACACATTTCCCATTCATTAAATATAAATATTCTCTTTCCTCCTTTATATTCTCTCATCTTCGTATGTTCTCTCTTCATCCATAATTGTTAGTTAATCTCAAAAACTTTTTTTTTTTCTTCTCCAGTACGTACATCTATATCCATAAACCATTAGTAGTTTTTGCTAATCTTTTTCATCTTCATCTCTATTTCCAGTGCAGCAACCATTAATCCAAAAAATATATATGAATCTATACAAATGTAACAGATCGAAATTCCTTTCTTTATTTTATTTTGGTTTAATAATTTTATAGTTTATCTCATATTTATAAAATAAATAATATTTGTAACTTTATATTCATCTCATACTCATAGTCTTTTTATATACCTATACATAGAGATGGCCACGGTTCTGGTTCGAACTGGAACCGACCCGGAACCGGACCGCCGGTTTTGGAACTAGAACCGGACCCGCCTCTGGCGGTTAAGGTTCCGGTTCCTCTTGTCTGAGAACCGAGAACCGGCGGGTTGGAACCTCCGGTTCCAAAGGGTCCAACCCTCCGGCTCTAATGCGAGAACTATAAAAATAATAATTTTTACATTCCTTTTGCACAGATTCAAACACACGACCCTTTGTTAGAATTGAAAGGCTTTAAGAAAAGTTGATTAACCACTTCAACTATTTGTTTTTTTTTTGAACTTCTTTCTTATAATTATAATTATATTATATGTTTAACATATAATATATATAAACTATTTTTAAATATATATTATAATAATATATAAACTAATAGTATACTTTATATATATATTATTAATATAATATAAATAAGTATTAAATTAAATTAAAATTAATTAATTATTAAATTAAATTAGATCCAACCGCAACTTTCGCAAATGATGAAGATGAATTATATTAAATATTCAAGATGTATTTATTTTGTAAAAGTTTCAATGCTTCAAAGTTCAAACTCTGATTTCTCACGATTTATAACAAGGCATCACTCTTTTGATTTTTTTAAAAATAATATATTGAGGTATTATTCATCTGTATATATATTTTTTCACAATTTATTTTTGTATCTTTTATTATATAAATCATTAATTGTTTAAATGTATGTACAGTCGCTACAGATTTTATTTTATTTTTATAATTTTAATTATTTATAAATAATCGAGTTATTAATTGAGTCAAAATAAAATAACATTTATAAGTTAAAATTTTTAAATAAACAAAAAAAATTGTTAAATAAACGGAAAAGATTGGAATCGGAACGGGAACCGTGACAGAACCGGAACCGTGACAGACTAGAACCGGAACCGTGACAGAACCAGAATTGGAACCGGAACCAGCGGTTTCGGAACCTGCACGGAACCGTCCCCCCAAGGTTCCGGTTCCGGTTTCACTGATTTATGAACCGTAATCGATGGTTTTGGAACCGTAACCGGCGGTTCCGAAACCGTGGCCATCCCTACCTATACATGTATATGCGTATACATTTATATAGATAGTGATTTTATGGTTCCTTGTCATTAATAGTATTATCATTCTTATATGTGTCTATGAATATTTTTGATTTATTCTAATTATATTAGTGTCTAATTAATACACTTATAGTATATTATATATATAATATATACAGACCGTTTGACATGAATGACTCATAATATAATTATTCTATTTTACATTTGCGATGATATAAGATGGACAGTGCCCTTATTATAGTAGGAACGGTTCTGATGGTAGTTGTCAAATTTGAAAGTGTTTATTGTGATACTTATCAAATTTGAGAGTACTACTCTTATAATACTTGTCAATTAAGTTTGATAATATTACTCGGACAAAAAAAGCAGTATCCATAAGTAACGATTGTGATACTTGTTAAATTTGAAGGTATTACTCTTAAACTAAAAGTGATGTCAATAAGTAACAATTATGGCACTTGTCGAATTTAAGAGTGTTACTATTGAATAAAAAAATTATACTCGTAAGTAACAACTATAATACTTGGTGAGTTTGAGTGTTACATTTTAATCAGACATTTTCACTTATTCTCAGGGTCGCTGACCTCGCCTATTTGGCGAGACATGTACAGCCACATGTCATTAAATACAAAAATGTAACACTCAAAAATTTGATTATGACATTCTAAAATAACCTTTTTGTGTGTTGTAATTATTTGTTTAAGTTTTTATAATTGATACTTTGTATAGTGAAACCTTCACTTTGGAGTATCATTTTTCAGTTCAAAAGTAACACTCTTCAACTTGAAAAATATCACAACTTATCTCTCGGTATATTCTTACATATTTTTCACTAGTTATCTTTAGCTATATTTCCAAAGGTATTTCTGTATCACCTGACGTTTATGGCTGTTTTGAGAACTTCTCTGTTTGCATTTGTGTTACAAGTGTTATTTTAATATATGTATTGTATTGATTATGATAAATTTTAATTTAAGATAGTCAGAGGTAAATATTACTATTGTCAAAGATACACTTTTAAGATAAGATGGTGCCATAAAAATAAAATTTAGTATTAGAAAAATCGAAATAGCTATTATTTAACGTATAAATAAAAAGTACAAAATTTTGAAAGTAGCATAAGAAAAGCTAAAATTAGGAAATTGACATCATAAAAGATAAAACGTAATAAATATTACTGAGTTTAAAATTAAACCAACACTATAATGAAACATTTTAAAAGAAAAATGCGTGTAAAATGTTAAGATTATAATCATGAAGATAAATAAGGGAGCTGTTAACATTATGATCATAATAAATGAAGAAAGATATTCCACAATATATGCATTGAAGATGATACATTAACCGAAGCATTAAGTTATTCCATGTAATCATTCTATTTTTTTAATTTAATGACATGTATTTCCACCTGTCTGCCACAAAAGGAAGGTTAGTGACCCTCAGGGTAAGTGAAGATTTTTCCCAAATAATAAGAGCAAATTGTATCACGTGTCATTAAATTATTACTCGTGTCTGCTTTTTAGTTATTGAACTTTCTTCGTCAGCAATTGAACTAATGAAAATAGTCATCAATAGCCATTTTGTTTGGTCCTTTAAGTCTCTCATTCAACTTTGAAATTGCATTTGCAGATTCCAAATCTATTATCCCTCTTTCGACTATTATGACTGTTATTTGTGTCTCATGAACTCATTTACCACTCAAAGTGTTACTTTGTTTTGTGCGTATACAGTTTGCGCTATGAATGTCCTAATTTTTGTGTGGATTTACTTTACAAAATTGAGTAAAAATAAAACAACAATTAACCTAGATTGGTGCAGCGTTTTTATCCTAAAAAACGGCATGCGGATGACACAGTTAATGGGTTTTTACTAATTGAGTGATCATTGTGACCACTTTCATTATTCCAGTAGCCAAAATTGAAAAAAAAAAAAAAATGTAATAACTAAAAGTGTTCGCATATGTGGCTATGCTCTTTTCATTCAATTTCAAGAAAATCGTCTCTTTTTTCCTTAAAAATTTGACATAAAGAAACAATATCATTTTTCACTAAATTCAAAATTTAAAATTTTTTTTACATCCCCATCTACATAAATTCAAAAAATAATATAATTATTACACTTTTTCTTCTCTTTACTACACAAATCTCTCAAAAAAGGTCTTTCCAAAAAAATAATAAATTTGGCTAAACTAAAAATTTTCCATTTCAATCACTAAAGGAAGAGAGCCATGAAGAGAGTCGCCTTAAAAGAGACAAATGGACCCCAAGCCTTTCTTTTTTACATTTGCAGCTAGCTAGCGTCTTGATTTGCCTTTGCATTTATGGGTTTTCCCAGCTATTGAAAAGAAAAATGAAAACCATCTACCATGGCCATCCCCATCCTCATCTTCATCTTATTTTTCAGGTAAAATTAGCACAGTACATTTTCTTGTTAATTCTGTGGTTTTGTAGAGCCATTTATGGAGCTATGTTAATCTGCTATGCCGATCGATGTTGATAGCTTCGCACTGCAGGCAAGGCAGGGGGGTAGTACAACTGCATTCATTCACTCAACAAACCTCTAGCTCTACTTACTCTAAGTTCCTTTGAACATAAAGAACAGTAAATCTTTTGAGGTAAGAATCTTGCTTATTGCCCTTAAATAAGTATAAAAAATAGTACTAGAAGTCGTAGTACTCTCTCTTCCCTACCCATGTCAAATCTGGCAATATATAATTGTGTGTCTGTGATTATTGTCCTTGTTCTTCATTTTTCACCTATCATCATTGTCCTTCCTTCACCTTGTTGTTTGTTCATTATTATTATTACTGTCCTTTGTGTTTCTTCTTCTTCCACTTCCAGTACATTTTCCCTCTAAGAATATGGGAATGTTTCTGTACTGCTTGCTTGCTTCTACATCATCAAGTGTGACCTAGCTAGCAAAGACTTGGGGAAATTGAAGTTGACTTTTGTTGATTACTGTTTGACTCTATTATTTGCTGCTTTTTCTTCTTTTTCCATTTGTCCTGTAGAATAGGGCATTCCATCAAGAACTCAACAGTTTCATGTGGGTCTCTCTTAATTTTGGTTTTGATGAATTCAAAATTTTTTTTTTTTGGGCTGAAATATGCATCCTTTGTGAACCAAAGAGGAGATTTTTTTTGTTTCTAGGGGAACTTAACTGCCACTAGAGAGCGTAGTTTGTAAAGCGTAGTTTGTAAAATTGGAATCTCTCATCCTATATCGATTTTGATGTAGGATCGTGTTCGATGGACAATAAAAGCAACTCTTATTTGATTATTTTAGTAAATTTTTTAATAATCAAGATTATGATTGATTTAGGATTTTGGGATTGTACGATGCTACTATCCAAATCCAAATCGGGATTTTGCATAAGTATGCTTAGAGAGGTTAGGTAGGCTCAATGGATCGATTCATCTGGGAAAGCAGCATAGCTAGTGGAACTTATGCAGAACAGCTTTTGCTTTTCTCAACTACAACCCTTTGAGCTTCTGCACTCATTTTTACCTCACAAACACATTCATTTTGGAAGACTACTTCCTTTATGGATTTCAAGGAGATAAAATGGATAAAAGAAACTAAAAAATATTTCATGTTACATTTTAAGAGATGCCAAAGAATGAACAAATTTGGGAAGTTTCTTTACCCGCACATATTTTTCGTGTCGATCATTTTAACCAGTAAATATTTTGAATTTATGTTAAGTTTGTCTTATATTTTTGTGTTGTAGTCAAATTGTTCATGTGAGGTTTAGGCTAACGGGTTAATAACTTGTCGATATTTTTAATCCTAACTTTAACTGTTTAATGATTCGTATTCTTTTATGTTGATTTATTTAACTTACGTACTATCAAACTAAACCTTATGTATATCACGTCGAATTCATGTTATTTTTAGGTGTTGGATTCATGTTATGTTAGGTCAGAAATTACCCATCTCTTTTTAAAAACATAAAATGGGATGAGAAAATGGTTCGTTTTTTCTGGTTTTAGGTGGTGTGTCCATGATGAGACGAGCCACTATATTTGACCAATCTGCTCTCATTCTATTTTTAAACAGTGACACTACTCAAGTACTCTTGCTGATTATCAATAATTTATGTAACTTTTGACACAGTATATATATCAAAGCTCGTTAATCAAGTTTTAATCCTTCTATGAAGATCTTGGTTTAATATAATATTACCAAACTAATGATTGGCATGCACCACAAGATTAGATTGTGCATGGCTAATTTTTAACACGTCGGGAGAAATACATATATAGCACTTTCTTATCACAGAATTCTAGATGAAATAAGATGGTAATTATGATGAACCAGTGCTTCATTTGTGGTGTTTGTAATGTAAGTATAAAGAGTCACTTATAAGTCGGGATACAATTTCTATCTTTGTCAATTATGCTAATTTAGAGCTAGTTGAAGAAAGCAACTGAAAAATGGATGTCATTTTGCAAAATGAATCGAAAAGTATTGTTAAATGATCCTGATTAGATAAAACACACAGTAAAATTAGACAGCGATCTTGCATACTTACGGATATGGTAGGGGTAAAGTTGGCAGCCATCAATTTTTATTTTATTTTATTTTGACCATAGAAAAGAAATTCAAAATTTTACTACCCAAAATGTTCATCTTTATTTGTTGGTTATGATTATATGAATTACTTGTCTTATTAGAAAGGTAACTCTCCTGTTATTGAGACCAAAAACGTATCAGATTACTTATTTTAAGTAAACGTATCTGTATCTTGTAACTTGTTTTCATTTTCATGAAAACAAATTTGTCTTCTTAAATGTTGGAGATTACATTACGTCGCTTTAAGATGATAAATTAAACATATTTTGTATGTAATACTCGACTTTATTTTATTTAGTGAAATAATATGATAATTTTATTTAGAACAACGTTATTTCATTTTGAATGCAACACAAATTAGGTAGCTAATAATGCACAAATAAATAGAGATATTTCTTTCACCATTATCTCTTGGTTAATTGCAATAGCAACATTATCAATTATAAATTAGAGTAATACTATTTTTAATATTGTAAAGTAGACTTTTCTATTGATCGGATGAATGAAGTAGTCAATATCAAGATTCAAAAGTATCAAAATTCAAAAGGTATAAGATGTATAAATGTGTGTTTGCATGGCGGGACCCAATTAACATTGGAGAAAAATTCCATGCCGCTCAGTTTGGAAGCATTGAATTAGAAAAAGTATGTGGAGGCACATGCAATATGATTCTGGTTGGGGGGCTGCAGCTTCTTCAACTCAAATAGAATACTCCATATCCATAGTCTTGCTATATACCCTTTTGACCAAACTCCCCTGTTTATATTCTCTGTTCAATTTAACGATGCTTAACAGGCATTCTGTACTCTCGTTCACTCTCTAATAGTATACTTCACATTCATAGGTTCAACTCTTTATTGTGTGATGCTAGTGGACAATGTTCTCTGTACGCTCGTTCACTCTCTAATAGTACACCTCACATTCAGAGACTCAACTCTTCGAGTGTGAGATACTGGACAATGTGTTCCTATATGTACACTCATCCACTCTCTAATAGTATATTTCACATTTAGAGTTTCAATTCTTTATTGTGAGATAGTGGACAATGTGTCCTCTTTCTGTACTCTCAGCCACTCTCTAATACACCTCACATTCAGAGGTTCAACACTTAGTGTGAGATAGTGAACAATGCGTTCCCTCTCTGTACACTCGTCCGTATCTAATAGTACACTTCACATTTAGAGGTTCAACTCATTATTGTGAGATAGTGAACAATGTGTTCCCTCTCGTACACTCTGGTTCACTATGTAATAGTACACCTCACATTCAGAGGTTCAACTCTTTATTATGAGGTAGTGGACAATATGTTCCTTGATAGAAAATTTATTATCAAATTTTAATGATTTTTGTTCTATAATGGTCAAGATATGTCCCCATCTTAAGACTTGAAATCTAATTAAAGGACAAAAGTAGATAAAATTCTTATGAAAAATGATTGGAATAGTGAAAAAGTGTACTAGATCGAGAGACATAAATTTAAGAAAAGAAAAAAACGAGCATACTGATTCTTCAACCAATAGATCAAACACAATTTTTACAAAAATTCACACTCAAAATGTTACATAAATCAGATGCCATCCAGAGAAAAAGGAACAAAAAATGAAGATAAAAGAGTTGAGGATGGATTTCATTATTATATGATCAAGTAAATGCATGGGTATACTATATTATTGTGAGTTTCAAACTTGGTGTAGTGTAATCAAGTATTTATTCACTGTCTTTAGAGACAGTGATTACATGCCTTAAAGTGTAACTATCACTATAGTTTTCTAGTTTTGTTTAGTTTCCTCAACCCTAAATTCTACAGTTGTTACGAAATCATTTAGCCATTTGCTAATCGTCATTGCAATGATTTTAGCTATAGCTAGCATTACTAATACATCAAATACCATTATCAAATGACTGAATAATTTTTTTCCTTCACTATAATATATACACCACACAGTGATCAGCTAGCAATTGAATTCCTAGGTAACACATTAACATAGCTCACTCACCATATGTATGCAACTCGAATTGAAATTTATACTTCACATTTTCCTTTATGTCCTTCCACAATGAGTTAACATTAATTCTCTTTAACTTCCCATTTGCTTTTGTTTGTATTAAAGATGAACTTCTCATCATTGAAAAAAAATATATAGGAGTGACAACTTTAACTCAGATAGAGTACTAATTAATGAACCTGCTCCAACTTGAACTCAATCTGTTCAAGGAAGAGGCTTGATCAAGAAACTATAACACTTATACTTTATGTAATTTTATGTCATTATTCCTTAATTACATGCATATCAATATATCTCTGCCTTGTTCTATTAATTAAGGCTTCTGCCATTGTAGTAACCTTGGTCACAATGACTATTGAGTGCCATATCACAGGTAGGTAGCTAGCAAAGAATGTCATTATAATTAATTGGAAAATACAAGAATACATTAAATAATTTGCATTTACGTACTCAATATATGCTCTATTGAGAAGGGACAATGTAGAAATGGTTATTAAAATCTAGATTTTGATGTTGTAAAAAGATTTCACTTGTGTACATACTAGGAATTTAATGCTATTAGTGACAAGCATATATAGAAGTCTCAAATGTACAGGAGGAATATGTAATCAACTACATATTCAAGGTTTTTCATCAACATTTAATGTACATTTGGAATTCAAACCTTAATATTTCTTGGGTCATACATATTGTTGCATACAATGGAATGTTATTATTCAAGAGTTTTGCTAGATCTTTATTAGTATATTAATTTCTTCAAGAACATTGTGGTTTAATTGCTGCTTCATGATAGCCATATGAATTTGCACTAACACACACCTTCAATATTACTTCATCAGCCCACACTCTAAACATTGAAATCACCAACTCAAATTAATGCAAAAGACAATCATCCATGCTTATGCATTGGTGAAACAAAGTAATTACTCTCTCCGTTCCCAAATAAGTGGTCATTATAGAAAAATCACACAAATTAAGGAGATAGGTGAATTTCTTCTTTTACTCCTATTTTCTTGTTTAACTACATTTCAAGTGGGAATGTGTGTGATGTATGTGCATTTAAATTAACAATGTAGTTAATATCATTAAATGAGATTAATTAATTAATTAATTAAGGTGTAGTATTGGAACTTTTTAAATTTTTTGCATTGTGATGTGTAAAGAGACACTTATTGGGAACAAACAAATTTTCTATAATGATTACTTATTAGGAAACTGAGGGAGTAAATCATATAATTAAGCATCAAAATGTACAGCCTAGCTATATATTAGTAGTGATCAAATGCAATTAGCACAAGAATCCAATTTCATTGCCTAATTAAATGTTCTTGATCTCTACTAATCAATTGTTGTGAATTTTAACAGCACAATTAAAACCCCTAAATCACCAGTTCTCCCCAATTTATCTCTAATTAACTTAATCAGCATGAAGCAAAATTGTGCATGATACATGCATTAATCCCCCAAACAACACATATAAGTTGGCCTACTTATTTTCAACTGAATTAATTAATCATCAATTTCCTAAGAGCATGAAACTTCCCTCTCTCCCTCCAACTTTTTTAGCCTTTCAATTTGGAAGCTGTACACTGCTCTAAGTCTAATCCAATTTTAAAGTTTCAAGGCCCCAATTCTCTCTTATCTCTAGCTATCATATATGCCTTGGAACTGCAAATTTATTTACATTTTATAACACCATGTTTGGCAAAGTGGCTGTGTCAGATTCACCACTTCATCAATTAAGCAGGTCAAATATGCCATCAATTCTTCCCAAGAAATTAACCAGCCACAATAAGCGCTCAACAATGCACACAAAATAAGCATAAACAAACCAAAACGACCTAATTCCCACCGTTTTTGTTTGGAATTCGGGAAAAATCCTGCAACGTACATAAATTTGCCAGCAAGTTTATGGATTATAGGTGCCAAAAAGGAAATCTTCAACAGCAAACCTGAGTGGAAACACATCTTTCTTCCATATTTTGAACTCAAGAAGTCGTTACCTTAACCGCGAGGAGGGGATGATGCAAGGTTAAATACTCCTCGGTGACCGATTGCGAAGTAGGACCTTTCTCTGTGTTGTTTATTGAATCTGCTGGTTGTGAATAGCTGACTTTTCAATCTTTTGGACCTCGGTACCCAAAATTAAAAAAAAATAAAATAATAATAATCCATGGATAGTAACTGTCCGGCACTGCAAAATCATGAAACAAAATTGCGTAGCATCAATTAAGTAAAAGCTACACTAAGATAGTACATAATTCACTGATTTACCATAGGGTAATCTTGAATTGAGAATTTTGAGGCTAATTAAAGAAGAGCAAAGGAACAAGTGTATTATGACATCATCTTCCCAGTGGGAGTGGGGTATCTTCAAACATATTTTGATCTTGATTTTCAAAACACAAATATACACTAGGGATTAATAAAACAAGAAAATCCCAGATCTTGTTCTAATTTCACTATAAAAACAAAGATACATATCATCTGTACAAACTAAAAACACAGAAATTGGTAAATGAAATACAAAATGCACTAATAGTACCTATTGTGAAACCTTTCTCCCAAAACATAAGAGGGGAAAACAAAACAAGATAATTTAGCAAGATGGCTCTTTTATGCAAGAAAGATTAACAAGAAGAGGGCCAGAAAATCTCAATTGAGGCATAAAATTATATATTTAAGGGGAAAAAAAGATGGAAAATAAGGAAAGGGGTGTAATGGATGAATTAAAGATAAGAGAATGAGCGGCCGAAAGTGATGACAGAAGCATAGGGAGCACAAAGGAGTAAGATGCAGTTATCTCCATGCATTTCATCATCTGTGCTCTCTATCTTCTGTCAACAATAATTTAGCAAGATGGCTCTTTTATGCAAGAAAGATTAACAAGAAGAGGGCCAGAAAATCTCAATTGAGGCATAAAATTATATATTTAAAGGGAAAAGAAAGATGGAAAATAAGGAAAGGGGTGTAATGGATGAATTAAAGATATGAGAATGAGCGGCCGAAATTGATGACAGAAGCATAGAGAGCACAAAGGAGTAAGATGCAGTTATCTCCATGCATTTCATCATCTGTGCTCTCTATCTTCTGTCAACAATATCATCGCCTTTGCTTCCATTCTCATCCTTTTTCAACACAGCAAAAGTTGCAGTATTTGCAGTGTCTTTTGCCTTACCAAGATAATAAATAAATAAAAACTTCTGTTAAAAAAACAACACTAGAAAATAAGGAGACAGAGAAAGAGAGAGAAATTGAGAGTGTTCTGGAGTGACCTAGATAGAGCCATATCAGGGGTCCTCTTATTGCCTCTATTAATAGGAAAGAAAAGCATATATAAAAGTAGGAAAGGGGGGGGGGCGGGGTGGGGGGAGGAGAGGGGGGCGGGCGGGGTGGGGAAAGAATTATAACTCCTGTTGTAAAGGGTACTATCTATCTACGACATTATTAGTAGTACCACCCTCTCTGTTGCATTTTGAATGAATGAGAGAAAAAAGGACACTGTAACTTCTTCTTCTTCTTCCTCTTCTGCCTAACAACCCTAGTAGAAACCAAACCAAGATCAGATCTTTTTCTTCTTCACCATGCATATCTAATTTATTTTTTCTGTTAATTAAATGGAGTCATTGATTAACGTTATTGGAACTAACCAACAATCATCAATATCCCATGATTGTCCTACCTGATTAAGACCCGTTCACTGTGTACTTAGTACGAACTTGATTGCAAATAGTTTGTGTAACAAAAACCGGCATTTCCCTTTTTCTCCCCTCCCTATGTTTTCACATTCATTCATTACACTCATAAAATAGACCAAGCAATCAATCATTCATATTATCAATAAATATATATGAAAAATAATTATTAAAGTTATTATTATTATTTTTTTTGAGTTCTCATTGTCAAGTTGTGCAACTTGACTAAATTTGTTGAAGGGATCAAATGTTTATATATACTTGTAATTTTTTCGGTACTAAAACATATACATACTACAAAAAATTCTTGGAGGGGCCTGTCTGTCACCTCCTTATCCGAAGGAAGGTTCGCCAGTGTTAGTGTCTGGCGTGTTACCTATCAGACAATAACCATTGAATAGTTTTACTTTAATTGTCTAATGATATTTTCTTGTGATTGTTACATTAGTCACTGTAAGGATTTTCTAAGTCATTGTTGATCGAGGCAATTTTGTCATTGACCAGTTCAAATTTAACTTGGGGCAATCCTCTATATTCATGTAACTACGTATACTCTCTCACGTAGGGTACACATATATGGAATGGAGGATCTGACTTGCTTAACTTGTAGCTGTTGTACATGAAACTTCAAGTATATTTGGAGACGATATCTATCGTATATACATAGTGCCTCAATTGTGCCTTAAGAATTGTATCAACAAATACATTTCACTTCACTTGTCTCACATGAAATTGACCTCTCAATTTCACTTCTTTATTGTGAAATGGGATGAGTCGTACTAATAATAGTGATAATAAAGAGCTGCTGCAGTAGTAGTTGCTATGCAAGTGGGCAGAATTTAGAGTACAATTGCTTCAGGGTGGTGGTTGAAAGTATCAAAATCTATTGGAAAAGTAGTAGTATATATTTGTAAAGTTGAACAATTCCCACAATTTGGTTACAAAATAAATCCTGCAGCAGCTTTTTCTGATATGCACTAGGGTACAATTACAAAGGAGTTGGGATTTCTTGTGATCTTCCTTGACTAAATCGTGGATCACAATTTCCATGGATCGATTAATATTCTCTCTTCAACAACACAATATCTTTTATTCCGTCACAATAACTGCCAGTGTATTTGCGGTGACTTTTTTCTTAAAGTATATCACTATTGATGATGTTGAAAATCGTTAAACGATGAACGTAATACTAAAAATCAACCCACATATAAAAGATTAAACAAGGTTTGGTCTCATGAAAGATATGATTTGAAAATGGACTGATTTGAACCACAATTGTATATTTAATGTACAAATTGGAAATTTGTACACAATATATATATATATATATATATATATATATATATAACTAACAAGTATAAAATTTGATATTGCATTGAACATCTTACCGACAATTATAAATTTGTTACTAACTATTGATGAAGGGTTCAAAATGGAATCAGGGGAGGAGCCCCGGGGGGACCTTCTTGCACCCTTATTAGTAGGGTATATATTGAACCCTCCAAAAATTTTAAAATGTAGTTTCTGACTGCGCTACTGACGACGACGGTGTCCTCATCAGACATAGACAGGGGAAAGAAAACTATAATCTTAACTATAAATTATTGACCAGGAAAGAATCACTCCAAATATAAATGAAATAGCAATAGAGGTAGAGATTTAGTAATGATTTCAAGGAGAAAATTATCTCTTATTACTCTAATAAGCTAGAGAGAATAAAGTTTTAAACTAAGTAAAATTAAATAGATAACGAAGAAAATTGTTTCCCTTATTCTTTGAAGGACGAGTAATTTGCTAGGGTTTGAGAGGATTTGGAGAGAGAAAATTGCTTACTCGATTTACTAGTAATTGTGTTGATTTTTAATGGAAGGAAAACACACCATGGTATTAATTGTCCCGATCGATCATTATCTATGCTAAGATAAGACCATTTTTTTATTCAATAATTCAACAATATGGTAAATGCGTGATGTTAATTAATTGATTGATATATAAGTTTGTAAAATCCCGATCCGGATGCTACGATGTCCAATTACTAAATAGATTATAACTCCGATTCGATTCTATTTGATCTTTAAAAGTTCTATTAAAAAAGTTAAAATAAAAGTAGTTTTTATGATTTATTTGTAATTTTACAGATTTTGTGTACGATCCAATTCTATCGACTTCAACCCTACACCCAGATCAATTTCATTTGATCTTGATTATATCCCTTCCTGAACATCCGATAATATTGTAACGAGTCATCAAATTGATTGATTGTATTACTACTCGTCCTCTGTTTTGATCTTCATCATTAAATGAAAATTGATTTGAGAAATTGTCTATTAAGCAAATCGATAGCAACAACATCATGTCTCACTAAAGACACTAGTGCTTTCGATAACTTTGGGCGTTTGGTGCGAGAGAATGATAATGAGAATGGAGACATTTCATATCCGATAATAAATTAAAGAAATTTTAAATCGCAACTTAAATAATATAATAATTTAAATCATTAGATTCATGTACATACCAAACATAAGAATTTGGATCTTCGAAAATAGATGTCCATTTCCGTACACCAAACACACCCTTATAGTGGGATATTGTTTGCCCTGGGTTGAATTTTTATATGGTGTAATTACAATTATGTATTCTAAAGTTGTAGATTGGAGTTTGGGCTGATACGATTAATATGACATATGTATTTGCCTGATATGTTAATTGTAGTCTTAGTGAAATTTGCCGGTGAAAGATTTCTTAATCATATGTCAATCGTTATTAGACGATTTATAATGTCATTTAAATGAAATTTATCTTTCAGAAAAATAAAAATAATGACTATATATTGTATTGATTTAAATCATTTGTTACATTTTTGTGTGTTATTTTATATGATTTACTTATAAAATTTTGAATAAATATTATGATTTTTTTCAGGTCATTTAGAGTACTATTTATTGAAAAATATCAGGTCTAACTATAATGATCAAATTTGCAATTTCATTAAAATATTTTTAAAATAACACTTATATAAATCATAACATCACAACAAAACAACAACCAAACAAAAAAAAAAAAAAAAAGTGTTGCAATTGCACATAATTTATCTTGATTCTGATTTTTTCTTTTAAATTGACTGAAAATTTTGATAATTATAGTGGGTCCCAAGATTTTTTATTTTGTATTAAGCATTCGAATGACTTGTGAAATCGCTTATAGCAAGTGAAAGAGATCAACACGGATAATATTTTCAAACATAAGACAAACTGAATAGAAAAAATGGACTAATTTTTGTATAGAAGAAAAAGAAAGAGAAAAAAAAACCAAATAATTAGTTCTGCTACTGCATATAAAGAGAGGTTTGATGTGAACTTTTACTCGATTTTTTTGTTAAATAAAAGTGAAGATTGTTCACTATTTTTTATGTCGATCTTTCACATTTTTTAAAAACAAATTTAATGAAATAAAACGTTGTTCATACAAATTAGATATTCCTAATTTCGACCAATGTTTAAATTTGATGCTTGCAACTCAAAACGCATAATTTGGTTGGCAAGTTACATTGGTAATTAATAATTAATTATTCGGGATGAAATTGGAACTAAGGCCACAATGCAATTGTACATTCCATGATATTTAACGTTTTGGATTGTCGTATTGGAGAAATTATTGAGCACAACATATGTATACATGTATAACCGTCCAATAATTCATTGACACATGCAAAATTGATACTTAATCAATTTTTTTTTTAAAATTAAAATTTTCATTAAGTGTCCAACAGTCACGGATCTGTCACTAATTGCTGATGGAAGTTTCGAAACTGTATCTTTAACCGAGTTTTCATCATACACCATGGCCATGAATTGAATCACCATAACCAAAGAGAAAATCACCATAGATGGAGAAAGAAACTCCAAAAACGGAGAGAAAAATAACATATGGATAAAAAAAAATTAAAAGATAGCAAGAGCAAAAGTAGAACTGCTTCTCTCATCCTCTGATCGAAGATGAGGGAAGTAGATGATGAAAATTTAGGGTTTAGAGAGAGATGAAGGAGAGGGGAGGCGGCCCACTTTCAAAATACCTAATCAAATTATTAAATACAAATTATAGGAATTCCGATCCCTTTATCTCTTTTTCCTTGTTTATAGTATTTCCTTTCTTTTTCTCCATCGATAGACCTTATTTTAAATATTTTATATTACCATCCATAACATATTATATATTAAGTGTATTGTGCTTATAGAAAATATATTTTATCATGAATGGTAATATATAATATTTAAAATAAGTATTTTTTTTTTATGGAATATTTAAAATAAGTGATTAATATATTTTTAAGTACTAATTCATTATATATAATTAAATTAGTAAACATGTAAAAAGTAAAAAATTAAATTCTTCTATTAAGATAAAAAAAAAGAATAAAATAAAAACATGTCATGTGAAGAGATTATTAGAATTTGCAATAGAAGATATAATCCAAGTGCAAAAAGGAATAAGGTTTTTCAACCACATAACTGACTAAAGTAAGATACACTTGGTTAGGAATAGAACAAGGATCTTAACTGGGGAAAGAATATACTCCCTCCGTTCGATTAGAAGTGTCCATTTTATAATATTGTTCTAATGGAACGGTAATTGAGTATAAAACTTAACCCTAACCTTTGTAATTTCATAAGTACCAAAATAAACTTTTGGTTGATAATTAACTATGTTACGTTCCTCAAAATACCTTTATTACTTTACAAAATTATGTGAAATGACTTTTTTTTTTTTTTTGGATTACAATGTGAAACGGCTTAAAAAATTATGTTGTGGCTATTTTTGTACAATGACAAGAGTATTTTGCAAAAATAACGTTGACTATATATATATTGGTCAAAATTTTATTTTGTTACTTTTAAAATCACAAGATATTTATTTTATTCTTTCATAAAATTGGGTAATTTGTATATATTTGAGTGCATTTGGCAATACATGTAGGTACCATATATAAGTAAAAATTTTAATCATAATGATCACTTGTTGATTCACTCATTTCTTGTATTCTCATTGCGAAAAAGCTAGCAGCTAGCCATATCTTGAATACATTAGTATGGTTTTGAAAAGCTGAGAAAATGGACCATGCACTGGCCTGTGGCTGTGATATATACATGAAGGTTCATTGTCAGCTATTACCATTGAAAATGAGAGATTGAAAAAGTCATGAAATTGCTTTACATGGATATCAATAAATAAATATTCTCTCCAATTAGGGGTCCAAGATACTACTACTGAATCCCCATATCCATTCAATCCATGTGCCTCCTTTTTCTTCTTTCTTTCTCTTTTCCTTTTCCTTCAGCTGCTAGCAACTTCTACATCATTCCTTATCTGTTGACTGCCGTGATTCTTCTTCCTAACTTGTGCGTTTGATGCACGTACGAGAGTGAAAATAAAATCATCTCACTTGTGTAATCCAATTTCATCAATGACAAGAAACCTAAGTAATCAAAAATAGATGAAATTTTGCATAACTAAAGATGAGGATGAAAAAATGATAACAATTTTCTCATTTGTTGGTATTCGATCTTCAAGCAATTTTAAAAATTGAAAAAAAAAAAAAAAACTCTATTGAGTTTAAGGTATTAATTATAAACTAAGGTACGAGTTGGTCGATCTCCATTGCTTAGGTGTTATAAACTGTGATGAACTTTGAGATTTACACTGCAAAGACCTGCAGGCAAAACGCACCCTAAACAAAAAGGAAAAAGATCAGATCAGACTATGCACGTATGGATTGAACTGTGAAATTCTCACTGCAAAAATCTTATCCTTTTAAGATTCTATAACAAAGATAAGAAAGCAAGAGAAAAATAACTAAATTATTCAGGTAAGAGCAAATATATCTACTTTTTTTAATGCAGCAATCGAATCACCAAACAAGAATAGTGATATCCCAACTAATTCACCACAGTTCATAACAATTGATGTGATCTACTTTCTTTAATTACTTTTTTTTATAATTAACTATCAAATAAGTATGTCATATCACTCGTTATAAAAAATAATATTAAATTAGTTGAAATGAAATCATTTCTACGTAAAGAAAGTAGAATATGACTACTTATATGTGCCCACAACACAACTCTAAAATTACTTTCCTTATCACATGCACTGGTAGTACAGCAGTAGTACTGACATATAGTTTATCAGTTGAGAGATATGGATGGAATATATATGAGAATTATGCATGCACCTAAGCCATAAAAGTCGCATTTGGTGGCAGATTTGTATGGTCCAATTGGTTAGCTTTTCATTTCATCTACTGTTTCACCCTAAACTACAGAAACCAAAAAAAATTAAAAATTAAAATCCCACTCTACAGAGTAAACTACAGTGTTAACATTCACTTAAGGCGTTCTTCTTTCCTTAAAATCATCAACATCTTTCTACAAAGGTTTCAACCAAGTGATCATTAATTCTACAAAAGTTTAGTCCACTGAGAAAAAATTTGAAAATTCCTGGAAAAGAATTCAAGAAGTCAATTACTCTCTTCGGCCAATATAAAAAGATATAATTTGACTGCGTTATATTTTATGATTCAAAAACGATTGTACCATCGGACTCACACTCCTGTGGATACTGTAGTGATGAATATTTTGTATGGTGACGAGATGATAGTGGAGAGTTGTGGGCGTACGCGGTTAATGATAAAGAATCATTGGATATGTTCAGGGAAAAAAGAGGGGAATATATAGTTAGATTTGTCGCCAATGGAGATGGGAATAAGCAAGTTGCCAAGAAACATGGAGGATGGCGAAGCACCCTCAACACAAAAGTCTTATCTAGAGTCCACCAGAGCCTTCAAAAGCAGTGATCCACAGCCACAGGGACAGTGGTGGAGCTATTGCTGCTGATGGCATGGGAGGCACAAAGATAGAATTTTTTTCTTTCCCAAATGTTTTTCCAAGTCATCCTACATAACGTGTCAATACCCCACAGCTTCGCTCACCAAAGCTTATTGAATTTTATTTTATTTTTTGAAAATAGCTTATTCATGATTTTTTTTTTCCGAGCCCAACACTATTTTATAGGAATCGAATCCCCAAACTTTGAGTGGCTTATTATGTGTCACAATAGGTGGAGGAGTACTGACTCGTTCCTTTGTTGATTATGAGTTAATTGTGGGGTTTCTTTCTTCTTTAATTTTCTTAGAGACAAAAGAGAGAGAACGACTCATGATTTTGATGCCATGTTTAGAAAAAATCTACACTATTGGCCCTGCTTTAATTGCAGATGGAATTAGACCAAGTCATTAATAAAACCTACCCTGTCCTTCTTCCATCAATTAATTGACCCCCACACACCACACTAAATACAAATTAATATGTGTGCATGATTTTCTTTATTGTATTATTATTTGGAGATAATAACTCTCCTACTCCCTAAATTTGGTTTTATGTCGCAGTTTCGTCTCTAAATTTAAAGTTATTTATTTTCAGTTCCTAAATTTGGGTTTTCTATATCCATGTAATGTACTTTGTCGCCTAAATTACAACTAAAATCGGCCCAATGCTAGCAAACTTGGAGTTTTCAATTTGTCAAATTTGTCTTCAAACTTCATCATCACTTGCATTACTCTCCTGTGTTTTAGAATTTTTGGGGTTATGTTCATCATGTGTCTACCGTCGTTGGGCGGATTTTGATCAATATTTAGATGGTAGGGGATGGAACCCAAGTTTTGAGGGCTGAAAATAAAATTTTTAAATTCAAGGATAAAAGTGCGATATAAAGTCAAATTGAAGGATCAATTTAGTTATTATCCCTGTTAATATTTATTTATGTCCATCAATTTGAAGAGCCACCATCACATACATGCATGTATATGTACGGTGAGTGTTAAGTTAGACTTTATTGGCTTTTGGGTGGGGGTGGGGTCGGGGTGAGGTGGCGTGGGGACAGATGAGAAAGTCTGATTAAAAGATCTTTTTAGTTTGTTTGGATTAGTTGGCAGCTCTTCTAAGAAAATTTGTTTGGATTAAAAATAGAGGCTTTCTCGTGATTTCTATATATTCTTCAGTGGTTGTGTAACAATTTTTACTTATTTAGATAAATCATAGAAATAAATTAAAATTGCTGATAACAAGCCAATTGATATGCAATTTGCCAAAATATATTTTCTGGTTCCACCACATAGTCTAATTCGACATTAATTTGAATTTTATTATCCAATTTGACATTTTAATTCTAAACCACATATATAGTATCTAGCCCTTTTCTAGATCAGGATGCAAAATGGCTTTAGAGATATACTGTTTGTGTATCATGGTATATATTGAAACACTGTTCGGGTACGTTTGGCTGTCTATTTTTTTGTCTTATTTTATTAATTTAGAATAAAATAATTTATTTTGCCACCCACTAGTAACTAAATAACAAGTAAATGATAAATTAAGCTAACACTTACTTATTATTGAAATTATACCGTTTAGGAATGAGGTTATCAAGCGGCTTGTCAGCTGTCACGGATGATATGTCACCCAGAGTTTAGACTTTAATTTCCACATATGCATTACTCTTCTCAAAAATAACACTTCATCGCTTGAATATATGTGACTATATCATTCTACGTGTTTGTTCAAATCGTCAACAAAGTTTGACTGGGTATAGTATACAATTCTATTATGCATGATTGAAATGATATGTGTCCACTAGACAGCAGTCACTCCCTCTCACAGATTTTGACTCAACTGTTATGTATTTTGATGTCATTGGTATTCTAGATATACCTATTATACACGTGACAAATTTCACTTTGCACTTATTCTTTAAGGTGTTCAGATACTCTGTTACACTAAATGTATATCAAACATGTATTATAATATCAAATACAGTGTTTAAACATTTATATTTTCACTTTTGCTATTTAAAATATGCGTATTTTAAGACTGTGATACGCGATTGGGACATGCTATTAGTATAATAAGTATAAAAAGAGGAGGGGGATGAAATCCAAAAAAAACCTTTTCCCTTGTTCTTGTCTACATAGGATGTTGTACTTGTTCAAGTTTTGGTTTATACTAATTTTTAAAATGTTTAAAATTTGACTAGAGCTGTACAAATATTTATTAAAATATGAAAAGATATATACTTCATGCATCATGTGACAAATAATCATGTTTTTTTATTGAAAAAAGAAAAAAATGTTTGAATAAAATAGTTCAATTTTTATTTATTTACATAGCATATATCTTTTGATAATGCATGGCTTTACAATTTGCTACTATTACCTAATAACATGGACACAAGTGAGAAAAATAATGTCAAACTTTGTGTCTTTAAGAATAGCAGTCCACCCCAAGGGTCTAGGCCCAATTAAGTTCTGGGCTTTCTAAATTATTAGTTGGCTGGTTTATCTTTGGACCGATATTATCAAATTCCCATAATATACATATATATATATATATATATATGGAAAGGTATAATATTCTTCTTAATAATAGAGGTAGGAGCAGCATATTTCTGTATCAACTCAAGCATAAAATCCAAAACTGGAATCAGATTTGACATCACAAAGCACTCATAAGCCACTACAAGCATTGTTCCTCAATTATGCAAGAAGATGGCTTCTGAGAAAAATGGCAGAAACCTAAGAATATCAAAGAAAATAAAGGTCAAAATAGAATGTTTCACAAGCATTTCCAGCCAATGTACCGTGGGCTTAGCCCAATTGGTACACTTCCTTTGCCTAAGAACGAGAGGACAAGGTAGTCATGGGATCGAATCCGAGGACTCCTGTGGAATTTCACATGGAATGCCGGATAACAGTATGCATAACCTAAAGCACAAAGCTAAAAATGAAAGAATTGTCCTCCAATGAACTATTCTTTCAAGGATGAGCAGACAAGCTGAATAGAGCTACTCTATTTCTAAAAAGGAGCTGTAGATCAATGCCATTTCTCTAAAATACAATGTAAATAGTATCATAGCAAACCATGAGGAATTTGGGTAAATCTCTATTCTCAGGAAGATACAAATTACTCATATAACACACTGTGAAAACTTAAAATTAGTGTACAAATAGAACACAACAGATGACTGGCTATGGTTCAGAAAGCTTGCAATCAAGTAAGAGCCTTCTAGTTCTCCACATCTACAAGACTACAATGAGAGGTGATTGGTTTCCACATCATTGGCTATCGCTTCCTCTTTCAAAGACCGACAATGAAGATCCCTTGTAAAGCTTGTAGTTGTGTCCAGGAAATAAAGAAGACATGACATCATGCAGCAACAGACAAACATGGGAATTGGTCCAAATATCCAAAGGAAAAGAGGGAATGAAAAATAGAAGGCACGCAATCCAAGTGACCAGAAGAAACTTCCCCTATTCAAATTTCTCGCAATGTATTCAATAAACTCAGGTCTGTCTTTAAATGTAGGAACTGTTGCTAAGAAGCTAACATGAGCATAGTATCTAATAGACTGCACATTGCAAATAAAGGCGACCAGAAAACAGAGCAAGATGGTGAAAAACTTGATAGAAGACAGCAATGAAGTTTTGTTGCCATAAACCAACTTTGACGATGAAGAACTTGAAGCATTGCTCACAAATACACTTATCAGTGAGCTGAGAGTGATGGCTGTTGTTGCCAAGAGAGTAGATGCCATTATGTTGTTGCGTATAGTTTGAACCGCCAAAACCCCATTTTTGAGTGGATCCTGCAAACAGTTTACAAAAGGTTTAATTCTGATCATTGGTGTCAAACAAAAGATGGCCAACTTTACTTACAACTCAGCACAGGAAACAAAACTGAACAACGGAAACGCTTCAAAGAAACACGCTGCAACAATGTACGAAGAATTTCTTTAGCACTCGGGTTATCTCATACTCAGCCGACATTGCTTCAACCACATAACACGAGATAGGTCATATAACCTACATCATCCACCACTGTTATAATTTCATTACAGACTTGCATATGAAAACCTTTGAGCAACTAAGGTATTGATCATCAAACAAATGGAGGAAGTTACTTAAAAGTTATTCTTTCCAACCATAAATGAGGGTTGCCAGATGCAATTGGTGCTGTCAAATTGTCAATTACATGCGAAAACAAGGCACTCCTCACTTCAGAATTTAGTACGAATTTTCATCGCTCTGATAAGAACTCCATTCCACATCCATAAAATGAATTGCGCTGCAAATTTAAAACATTTTGAGACTCTTGGTTCAATTAAATTCTTGCACCATCTCAATTCACCAGGAATCAAATACACCAAACCATGATGACCTCATTAAAATTTCAATAGTACAAACACTTAGCGTGCATGCGCAAACAGAAATATGCCTAGCCACCTTAATAGCCATCAACCCTTTACTAATTCTCAACAGAACAAAAGGGTTCAAAATTCAATATTAGACACATGACTAGCGCCAAATATAAGGCTCAATAATTGCGGGGTAAAAGGGAAATTCACTTGCACGAACTGGTAGCCATTAATAAATTGAAGAAACATGAAATTTTGGAAAACTTACAGACATAACAGAGGAAACCCAACTGCGTCTGCTCTCAGCATTGAGTCCCACAACAGTTTTTCTGGGATTGTATAAAATGGTGATAAGGAGCCACGCGTGATACGATATCATTATGAACATCCCCAGAGGCACTAAAACAAAATCCAGCTGCTTTTCTTCCATCCCAGCAAGTAAAAGAACAATCCTTGATTCTTTTTTCGGTCTCTTTCGGAATCAAATGAGAATAATTTTCGAAACAATAAATAGGGGAACGGTGAAGAAGGGAAAGGAGGAGAAATTATAATGGTGGGAACGGGACAGCCCCGCTTTCCTCAAATGAATAGGCGTCATGAATCCACTAACCAAACACTTCTGAAGTCACCGTTGCCAAAAAGAAAAAGAAAGAAAACCCATAAAGTGAGGGATGTTTCCAGTTCATGATTAGGACAGAATCAGATTGCATTTTTACAATCCCAGGTAACAATTATCATGTTTTAATTGTTCAAATGATGTGTACTCCTCTATTCTCTCCAAAAGTGTCTTTAAATCCCATTTATAATTTTCAACGTAAAAACATTATCTTTATAACACAACGTTTAAGGGTGGATATGATACTTTCACATTTGTCTAAATTCGTGTTTTTTTTTTTTTTTTTTTTTTGGCTCTAGTAACACTTTTCAAACAATGAGTAAAAAATTATATAAATACTTCTACGTGGATTTAAAAGGTTATTTTTTCAAGCGTTTATTTTTTTTACTAATAGTAAATGTGTGTCAAGTTAAATAATGCTAAGATTTAAAGTGATCAAACTGGGACAATCTTTTCACCAAACGTTTTTTCACATGCGATTCTCGGATTTGATCCTAGAACCCCGTGTGTTTGTTTCTTTGATTGATAAGGGGTTAACGGTATTTTGTGTAAAGACATGAAATTCCAGAAGTAGAGCAAATTTGTTTTCAACTCCATTAAAACAAGAATAAGAAAACCAACAAAGAAGAGTTCAAGATTTTTGTCTTGGAACACAATTTGATCCAAAAAAGAAAAACCGACAAGGGTTACAACCAGTATTGATATTATTATTTACAGAGAAGCAAGAACAACGTAAGGAATGCAGAAGAGACTCTGGATCAACCCCAATTATGTTTCCGCAAAAATGTCAAATTAGAGGTACCCTTACAAACAGAGGGCTAGGGGAATAAAATTACTCATCTTCCTAAATCATTTGTACAACATAAGACTTTGCTGGAGGCTTCCCATATACCGATTAGTATAGAGTAGACCGCGCTCTACGTGCTCTTGCCGGCAGCCTTAGCTAAGGAAGTGAAGTTAAACCTGCAAACAACACCACATTCAGAGGAAGAGATTGACAGGGTATTATGTAACAGAAGTACAAGATTCAGATTTCGAATAAGCTTGCCAACGCTAAATGCACGTTGCACAGGTAACATACGCCCCGCTTCAGAGAAAAAACCAACCTAAAGTTGAATGCTTCTGTTAATCTAATAATCCGAATGAGTTTTGAAAAAGGATGATAATAACATAACTAAAACTTTTGAGCATTGGAAAAGGATTAAAAAAACACCATCTAAGCTTAGCAAGACAACAGCAGCCTGCGTTGAAACTTCCAAACAAAGACACTCCATCAATGGTATCTAAGTAAATAAGTCAGGCAATCAACTACTGCATTGATTTAAATGGCACTACCTGAGAACTGGCTTTGGTGCTGGAGCCACCGGCTTCAAACTCGGTGCTGGAGGCAGCAGCTCAGGGGGCTTTATCGTACAGTGATCAAGGGCCGGCGAAAAAGGGAAAAGAAAACAAAAAAAGGAAACAAACGTCAGACGCAAAGCAAGTAAATTAAACCTTGAAACATTAAACAACTAGTACATGCAAAGTAAATTCCTCCACACAAATAAAGAGAGATTATATTATAAATTTTTAGAAAAGATCAGTGTATAAATAGACAAAGTAATGCTATCAATCAGACTAATGGCCAAATCAATGTTCTTTCTCACGGTTATAGCATGTAACAAAGAGACTAAATTCAAATTGATGATCTTCCACAAAATTATTGCTAACTTAAACATCTCATCAACAATTCCAGGAACTTAAACCTGATATGCGCCATGACAAATTCCATGCACCGGAAAAGATCATTCAACAGCAATTATGTGATTATATATTCATTTCCACCAAATATAAACAGGTAAAAGTAAAACTTTCCTAAGCAGTGTAAAGACCATTTGAGACTTCAAAGCTAATAATGGGCCAACATTCAGAAGATCAAAAGTAACCAGGTAAAATAACGATGCCAAAGACTTTTAACAAACTTTTTTTTTTTTTTTTGGGGGGGGGGGGGGGGGGGGGGTGGTGGAATCCATGGATCAGAAGGCAAGACCTCAAGTTCTTCTAGTTTCCCACTTGAATCCAAGCTGGAGCTAGAACCAGCGGCTGTAATGGAAGTCAAAGAAACTACGAGTGGTCCTTTTGTGGTTGAGGACTCCACAGGGCTTCCTGTCACGTTCCCAGCAGAAATCTTGGATTTGTTTTTGTATTCAGGGTCATCCTCAAGCTCATCAAGTTCTTCAGGAAATGTTTGGTGTGCAGCATATGGACCAGACATCATCTTCTCTATTGCAAGCTTTTCAGCATCTTTGGAGTTTGATGACATGGTAGCAGTAGATGGAAAAGGATCATGCCTTAAAGATACATCTGATTCTCCATTTTGAGGACGAACGTTAGGTGGATAAGAGTGGTTTGCTATTCCACTATTCATATTATCTTCAATCTTTTCTCCCAAAGTTATTCCAGGCATTTCTGTGTCAGTAGTTGAAGAATACAATGTAGGAACGCCGGCAGAAGGCCTATTCTCATGAACTAGCTCGCCCGAGATCCCCACACTACCTAATTTTTTTGTATCTCTTAAACTGGAACTCACATCAGTATCCTCTCTTTTTCGTTTACTCCCACCATTCAATCCTTGAGAATGAGCATCATCTTCAGGATGGCTAGAAGGTTTAATTTGTGAAATACGTCTAGCATCTCCAGCTGCTTTGGAGGGACGAGGCCGAACTCCACAAGGAAACACAAATGCCGGTAAACTCCTACGTTTCACATGGATCACATGGATCTCCATTCCAGGTTTCCACAGAGTGTACAAGCCAACAGCATGTTTGAATTCGTCAACAGTCATCCTAATATCAAACTGCTCTCCACCTTCACCAGCTGAAACTCCTTGTTTGCGTTGGAGACCCATAAAGTAACAACAATAAAATGGTCTTGATTTATCTGTGAATTCCCCTGGGTGTGGGTGGCACTGTAGCATGTTGAGAGTATACCTCTCAATCTAGTGTGTAAATGACGAGAAAAATGTCAGGGTGAAACAAATGATTCTACAGAAAATTGTGTATAGACAGAAAAAGACAAGACAAGCAGTGGAATCAGAAATTAAAATTGAGATCACCTTTAATGTGAGCTGTCGTAATCGAGATTCAACCCAACCCTTCCATTTCCTTAGGTCATCAGCATCAGCTGCAGTAACATCTATCTGCAAATAATTCTTATACGCCTCAAAGAAAGGATAGGGCTCAAAAAGTTTCCCCCAGTTCTCCTTGTTTGCATCCATAGCCTGAATGAAGATAGCACAAATAAACCCAAGAAGAACACAAATAAAAGAGTAACTTGTCATTTAAAACAGTCTAAGCACTAGAATGAAGGTGAATCAATTTAGTCAGTTCATTTCATACAACAGGCTAACTTAAAGCAATCCAACACGCGAGAAAAGCTTCTTGACCAAGCTTTGGTAACTAAAATAGCTTGCCATATAAACATTATCCAGTACTGTATTAAAAGACAAACATTCAGATAGAAAAATTAGTGCAACTAGAGCACAAGTAGACATTCAAGATATGAAGAAACAACTGTTTCGTAAAGCAAAATCTGAATTGTGCTCATCCCAGTGACCAATAGCCTACTATCAAGAGATCTCAAATCTCACAACCAGCATTATCCAGTTAAAACAAATATCAAATTCACAAAAATGACCAAGATCCTCACAACGTAAGTATTGCTTTCCTACCTCATGCCTGCCCTAAATGTGAATGGAGTCTATAAAAGGATTATGACCATTGAAAACTATGGACCAAGATTGGAGACCATTTATGAACTAAACCAAACATGGAAAAATGGGGCCAAAAAGGCCAATTCAATAGGAAGAAGGAAAGTTACCATACAACAAGCCAAAACATTTAGTTACATTGATCAACTCAGCCACACACCAGATGCTAAGGCCAAGCTATGATCTAGAAGTCCCCTTTTTTAAGAGAAGAACATTAGTAAGCAATTACTAGGGAAACTAACAACAGAACTCAACAAAACAAGGTTACCATAATCAGCAAAGAAACAAATAATTTAGATTTATAAAAATAATAATTAGATGAACTAACAGCAAAGGTACCTCGCAAATTTTGTTTCCCCTTTCAAATTCTTCAGTCATAATTCGCAGAGTACTGGTTGATACATTATAGCTAGAGTTCATGCACGGATAAGCAGGAGTGATTATGGGCATCAAGTGGAACCTGTCTTTATGATTTCTACGCGGATCCCAAACTTGTAGTCCAAGTGACCCATCTCCAATTTCACAAAGCAGTACTGGATTAGGCCAATGCCACTGTGTGTACACCCTGAAGAACCTTGAAACTAACATATTGGGCAATGCATTAGGATAAAGCTGGCATATTCTGGCAACAAGCAAGGCCCAGTTTATACCACCAAGAAAACCCGCAACCTGATAATGACATAAAACAAAAGCTAAGTGAGGATATAACATGAGAAGCAGGTCCAGGAGATAACCCTAATAAAATTAAACACCAAGACATACATTTGAATAAACACCACGACGCTTTGCCCAATACCTCATGCATCTCAAAGTGGTGCGAAAGCTCTGTGTCAGAAAAAAGTTCAAATATAAATAGGCGATGTACCAAATACTGAAAACCAGATAACATCAATTTGCAAGGGCAAGAACAGATTGTTAAAACCTGAATATTTGGCACTAATCTTAAAATTTGATCAGTAACTCTACAACCATTGAGACTACGGACCGTCTGCTCATCAGCATTTTGCAGAATAGATTCTTGTGAAATATCTAAATCCTGTGGCAAAGAAGCTGATCAGTACACTATCCTTCCCTTTGTCCTTATTTTCCTATCTTTAAGTGTTCTGTAAAGTTAATACAAGGTGAGAACAAGAGCAAACAAACTACTTCAGGCAAAAGATAAATATTTGCAGGCCCTGTGACCTGAGTCATCAGCTTAAACGAAGATATGGATCTTCATTTTGTCAACATATTAATCAACCTAGCCTTTATCGTACCATCTGGGGTTTGTCCACATATTAATCTCGAAAAAAATAAAAAAAAAAAAAGAAAAAAAAGGAAACCATGGGTCAATATATGCTCAAAGCAAATGGAACACAAGATCAAACAAAGCTAGCTAAAGTTTTTGGTTATTGCTCAGGAGATCTATGCTTTTGCATAAAAAAAACTACCATCGAGATAGTGGAGAAAGTCAAATACTGAACGAAAAAGAAAACAGAACGTGAAGCATCAACTGCGGACAACAAATTCGTCATGAACCCAGCCAATGACCTGAACTTACTTCTGGAATAACCCATAGTGCGAGTTTTGCATAGAGAAGATCTATAGAAATTCCACTAAATTTGAACTTCATCACTGGTACATGAGCATCAGGCACGGGATGCAACTCTGTTACTTCAGGCATCTCAGAGAGCATTTTATGAAGCTCACCAAAGAAATCTTCCTGCATTTTGCCAAAGGAAAAAAATAATAATAATCACAAATATCTAAGAAACACAAGCCAAATAGATAAAATTATCTGCACCAAAGTAGTGTACAGAAACTCCCACCTCTCGTGTGGCATGTCTTGGGCCCACACAGAGGGTGTCTATGTCAGCACCAGGACCATGTACCTAGTTAAGGAACCAAAAGACAAAAAGTGAAACACAGATAAGAGTACAAAATTAATAACAGATAACGACAACACATGCCCAACTTTAATTTAATGTTTAAATGCAACATGGTAAATATTTAACAAAAGCAATCATTAGCAACAGGAAAATTTAAAATGATATCACCTCCTTAACTCTGGTAAGAACCACACATGAGGTGAGAATGTTATTCTCAATAAAGGTAATCTTTAAAAAACGTTCTAGACAACTGAGCCAATAACATCCACAGTTAGGGAAAATAAAATTCTATAGTCCAATTAAATTGCCTAATTAATAATCTTTGAAGGCATATACAAGTAGCGTAAAACAAAACTATACAATAGATTGCCACAAGCTATAAGCAAACGAAGGAACTTAGCTGGCCATTTCATAGTTTAGATTCATTTATCTCATTGTCAAATGGCAAATTCAGTTGCCTATTTCATGTCTTCACAAATCTGTTTAAGCAACTTCATATTTTCCGAGGATTACTAGTCACCCCTCATTTCAAAATCACCATAGGATTTAAGTCAATGACACAATCTATCTATCTATTGCAGATCTATTACTTTGCAAAACTGTAAGCTTGACACAGCAGTGAGGTGGATGGTCACAACTCAATATGAATTTTATCCAACATTCTATGATTGTTGGATTTGAGAAAGGGAGTTGAAAGAGAAGCACAAATAAATTATCATACCCCGAGCCGGTATGAGCCAAAAGTAAATATCTTAGCATTTGCTTCTTGCACCATCTGCTCGTTTAGACCCTTGGCACGGCTTACACTCTTCACCCATGTCTTCACAACCTGCCCAAACAAGCAACAAGCACAAAGCCGAAACAATGACAATCCATAAAGTTCTTGTTACCACAGAATCCATAGTGAGCAAGCAACCAAACCTGGTCAAGTCTGCCAAGCACTTCCTCCCTACTGATGGCTTCCTCTTGGCTTTCATACAATCCTACATCTGCTAAAAACTGCATAGAAGAACAAGCATTACCTATTCTTCAACAACTCTTACTGAAGACATTGATGGCAAATTGAAGTACAGTAACATAAATGTGAGTGTAACCTTTTCAAGTTCGCGGGTCCTGATTATATCATTCTCCGTTGGGCCACTCCATGAAATTGGCTCTGTTATGCCTAATCTTTGCCCGCCATTCTGATTGCTATACCCAGGGCCGGCCATCTGATTGCTTTGTAGTTTCTATTTTTCAATTGAGTTTCTTAAATGCAATTTTCCTTTTCTACTTTTTTTTTTTTTTTTTTTTTTCGCTTTTGGTAGTTGGTAAACAGTCACTGAGAATGGATAACAATATTTACTCTTCTTCTCTCTGTTTTTTTTTTTTTGTCCAATACTTTTCTTAACTTCCTACTACAAAACCAAGGATCGCCAAAAGAAAGAGGGCCAAAATAAGATACATACCAAAAAAACAAAAACAAAAAAAAGCAAAAAATGTTCTCAATCACTGTTTCTGCAGCATACACAATCCTTCAGATTATTGAGGAAACTCCAACAAAAAGAAAGAACATAATCCCTATAAATGATTTACAGTACATCAAAAGGGGAGAAGAAAGAGTACAACGCCAACCCTTTTCGACCCAGATATATCTAACAATTTCATCCACCTAAGCTGCATCAAAATTCAATAATTTCATAATAGTATAAGAATCCAAATTCGGAGATAGACCCAGCATCCGAATCAAAAATAAATTAAATTCTCCTCCTTTACCAATGCTCGGATGGTTTTTTAGCGAACCCTTTACAAAACCCTGTAAGGATAGTCATGAATACAGTACACCCGGTGTAAATTTAATGGAGATTACAAACCAAAGAGATAAATAAATAAACCAGAACTTACGGAATCGAGAGAGATGAAGTGACAGCTTAGTTGGGATCTTCCTTGGATTTCCTTCAGGGATGAATATAGACAAAATTGGGATTAAATTGAATTGAACTCGCCTTCTTCTTCCGCAGCACAACACAAAGGTTGCAAAGTTTATACGAGAGTGTGTGGGTTGGAGAAGACTCGACTTCTTCTGAAACTTTCTTCGTTCGGGCTTTCGTTACTAATAGGGCCCGTTCCCAATGTTACGTCAATTTACTTTTTGACCCCTCAATTTCGCTAAATATATAAAAGCTATTTATTTCTTTGGCTCTGTTCTCTTAGTACTATAGATAGGAAATTTTTTGATTAGGGAAGAATTTTATTTTGGAGGGAATTTTTTTTAGAAATTTTTGTAGAAAAGAGAAGAAAAAGTATAATGATTATGTTTTTTTTAAATTTATGTGAGTGAGGATTTAGAGGAATTTTTAAATTTGAATTGTGAATTTTGTAAAAATGATGTTTTTTTTGTGTAATATTTTTGAGAAAAGAGTGATACTTTTCCTGATTATGTTCGAAAAAGAACAGAGCCTTATAATCGGATTGTGTTCCGTGGTGCTTTTCTCAAGAACTAGAGGCTAGAAACCTCTTATTTTACGCTTGCAACTTGCAAATAAGGACGATGTCATGCCGCCTAGGAGAAAACATTGTCGTTTCTTCTTTTACTTAGAAATTTTTAGTTTTTCTTCTTCATTCTTTTACATTTATATAGTCACAATAATATTATAGGTTGTTGAGAGTCTGTTAGCATTATGTTCAGCATTGTTGTTTATTCTCCGAGTATAAGAAGGTGATGAGTAAACATGAGTGAGTATGATTGGTTTGTGATGTATTATGAACTTTGTTCTCTGCTATTTTCTTTTCTAATTTATAATTTTGAATTTGTGTATTTTATACTCCTAACCTGACAAACAGTTAGGCAGCTCACACCTCATCTTTGGTTGGACCATAGCTGGTTTCGACCCGCACAAAGCGAGTCTTGAATTATAATTTGACCTGCAAATTTTGGAGAAATCGTATTCCCGTCCTTTTTATTTGGGTTTATGATAATTTAAAGCTTTCAAATTTAATTTTCTTTTTGTTTTTACTTTACATTTGATATAATAATTTTCCAGTATTTGCGTACACATTTTGTATTATTTATACACATTTTTACATTTTAATACATATTTTTTTTACATTTAAAATTTCATTTTTCAAAACATACTTCTGAAACATCATTCAAATAGTTGAATGGTTATTTGAAAGGACTATAATTTTTCCCCTTAAAATATAATAACCCTTAGTGTGAACAAAATAAATAATATGTATTTGTCTCCCATTCTCATAATTTGTCTCAAATTCCTGGCCGTCACACCCTCTCTCACTTTCCTATTTTATAAACCCTAAAGTTCATCATCTTTTAACCCCATCTTCCTTCATGGAGGATATTCTATTTGGCGTTACATATCATTAGTAATGATTTATTAAGAGATAAAAATAAAATGTAACTAAATTAAATTATTGAATTTAGTTTTCTACATTTCTCGCATAACTAGTTTAGTTTTCTATAAAATATATAATTAAAAATAATCATTTACATTTGGACCAATGATTACTTGGAGAATTTCTCTTAAACAAAATTATCCCTAAAAATTAAAAAACAAAAAAATAAAATTAGTATCCATATTTATTTTTGTTGTAAAGATATGGGTGACATTTAGAAAATTTTCAAATTAAGTGGGCACATCGAAATTAGTGAAACTACAGGGACGAAAAGTGAAAATATTCGCATATTTCGTTAATCACTTGTGGGTCTGAGGTTGTTTCACTGTATTCTCCTCTCATCAGTTATCAGTTCTGTATCTCTTCGTAGGAATCCAAAAATGGCGGATGATTCAAATAAATCAGCTCCGGTAGCCGCCGAGCCGAACCCAGGGTCTAACAATAAGCGAGAAGCCGAATCACACGAATTGTTAAGCTCAGCTTCGAAAAAGCCCAAAACTTTGTCCGAAGAAAGTCAGAATTCGGAGGCTAAAAAGAATGGGAATAATTCTTCGCCGGAGAAAAATACTTGCGAAGAAAGGGTTTTTACAGTAGAGGCTGATGTTGCTGAGGATAAAGGTTCACGGCATACTATGGAAGATGCTTGGGTTGTGCTTCAAGATGCAAGCTTGGATTTCCCTGGGAAGCTAAGGTTTATCTGTAATTTGTTTAAAGGATTTTATTTTTCCCATTGAAATTCAGAACTTTTTATGATAAATTGAAAATGCAGGTGTGCCCATTATGCAATATACGATGGACATGGAGGGAGATTAGCGGCAGAATATGCGCAGAAGAATTTACATAGAAATGTTCTTTCCTCTGGCTTACCACGTGAGTTGGTCTGTTTTGCTTGGGCTTGTGTTACAGAGTTTATTTATTTTGTCTTGTCGTTTCCTTTTTAAGGGAATAGGCTCTCTATTTCTTAAACATGTTTTAGGGGATTTGAATAAAATGTTAATCTTTATGCGTTTTTTGAAAAATTGCAGTTGGATGTGAAAGCTGCGAAAAAGGCAATTCTTGAAGGTTTGCTTGCTTATCTTTGTTTGTCCATTTTCAGGGTCTATTGTATATTATCTAAGTTATTCATTTTCTTTATATGTGTTTATTGTATATTTGTACTTTCTGAACAAAGGGTTGCTTATCTTTGTGCTGTTTTTGGGCATAGGATTTCGCAAAACGGAGGAGTCTCTTCTTCAAGAAAGCGCTGCAGGTATCTTTATTGGTCATTTTGTGCATTCATGGAATGTAATATTGTGTGGAAGATGAGGGCGAGGGGACTGCCTTCTATTGTTCCATACTGTGCACATTTGGATATTTCGGAAGCAAGTATTGCTTAGGTCTTATTCAATTAACAAAGCATTTGATCTGTTCTCAACTTTAATATGCTGTGAAAATCAAGTTGGATGTGTGAAATTGCAGCAAAGAGCTCCAGATAATTTAGATGGCCACTTTTCTATGCCATTTTAGTTTAGTCTTGACATGTTCCAGTATTGATATTGACTAGCTAAATGGCATTTGGATCAGTATGATAGTATCCCTTTTATACCATTCTGCAGAGATTTTCGTTTTTGCATTCGGTATTTTGTCTGCATATTGATAGGTAAGTTTTTAATGATTTGTTGCAATTTTTCCTCTTTGTGATTATATTGCTAAATATGATCCACGGCGACCCATTTTTGTTCCTCTAGAAAACTAGATTAACTGGATGAACTGCAACTGATGTTAAACTAGTTATGATATGTTGTTCTACGCACTTGATAGGAGGATGGCAAGATGGTGCCACAGCTGTCTGTGTTTGGATTTTAGGCCCAAAAGTAAGTTTTTTTTTTTGTTTTTTTTGTTTCTGGTCACTTGATCAAAAAAGAGTTTAATTCATGAAATAGTAGATTTCACCAATAATGAGGTTTAATATAGCATATTGTTATATGAATTTTATAAGTTATAATTATCATTTCTTATCTTAAAAGGTTTTAGGGAATTTGTCTTCTTTTCTTCTGTTTTTCAGATATGAAATGGCACATGGTCTTGATTGTGTTGTGAGCATTCTGTTTATGTATTTGTTTGGCAGCTCTAGCGCCAGTTTGAAATATTTAATGGCACAAATTGATGTGAGAAAATAGGAAGATAGAGTACATAGAATGTTGTCTTAGTACATTTAGAATGTTATTCTGTTTAAGAGAAAAAGCTCAGAAAAGGCTCTGTTTCCCAATCTCTAACTGCCGTTTCTTTTTCTGTTCCTCGCGCTTCAATACAAGATAGTTCTTTCTTTCTTCTTTCTAGTTGAAACCTGATTTGGTGCTCTACATGTGACTTATAGGTGTTTGTGGCTAATATTGGAGATGCTAAGGCAGTAGTAGCCAGATCATCAGTGGCAGATGGATCCCAAAATGATTCATCTAATTCAAGGTTGTTGAAGGCCATTATGTTGACCCGGGAGCACAAGGCCATATACCCACAAGAACGAGCACGAATTCAGAAGGTATTTTTATAGTTGCTTCCCCACCACACACGCTGTGGAAAACAAATTTACTTGGCTGGTTTAACGAACTGAAAGAAAATGAATTCTGATATTCTCAACTTCCAAAACCAGGATTACTATTGAGTTCAGGAATGATGCAAAGTAAAGATCTAATAAACAGAAAAAATACTAAACCAGACTTTGAGATTAAATTTTTTATGAGAATGCATGCTAATGACAGATTGCCAGGTTATACTAAACCCATCAAACGGGAGGAATGCTTGAAGTTTTTTTTTTTTTTTTTTTTTTGCATTGGATTTGTTAGTAACCATTTGAGTTGGATATGCTTTGATAGCTTTGAGCTATTAAAAAGAGCATTGCTTTGGCTGAGTGGCTAAGTGGAAATATTATTTCTTTTGTGGATCTATGGGTGTCAGAGTTGAAAGCTTGGTCTGAATTTAGCTTCACCTTTCATTTGAGGTTAATCTTCCAGTGACTCTTAGATGTTTTGGTTCTTCGTCTGACAAATATGTTTTATTAGGCTGGTGGGACTGTGAGCTCTAATGGAAGATTACAGGGGCGCCTTGAAGTTTCCAGAGCCTTTGGAGATCGGCAGTTCAAAAAGGTCTTGTTGCCAATCTAATGGGTGACTTCTGTTTTCATTTTGGTTTGCCAATTCTGTTTCTTTTCTTTAAAAGAATGCATTTTGTAGACCTCCTTTACTGTATTTTTAAAAATAATGTTACGTTTTAATCGTACTTTTTGCGTCCCTTAGGTGGCTTTCAGGATCATAATATTCATATTGCAGTAATGGGTTGTTGCAGTGTATAATCTATGCATTCTGAAGGTTGTTTTGTCTCTCCTGGAGTATGAACTTTTGGAGCATTAGTGTTTGATCAACATGAAGAGATAGTTGAGATCTTCCAAATTATGATTGTGGGAATAACCTAAAGGGAACTTTTTCTTCTCTTTACATTGATCGCCTATGTTCCATCTGGAGTGTATTTCAATCTTATTTTAACTCATCTGTCAGATTCCTCTAATTGCATGGTCCTTAATATCACTTAGAATTTCCGGTATCAATGTCTTCAGTATCATGCTGTTTTTTTTCATCCGCACTGCATTTTGTTTGCCATTACTGCTTAAGATTTTCTAAATCAAGCATAAACTTTTTAAGTGCTTACTAGTCCTAGTTGCATTAGGCTGCAGGTTGGCGTTGTTGCTACCCCAGATATTCATTCTTTTGACCTAACAGAGAGAGACCACTTTATCATCCTTGGCTGTGATGGCTTGTGGGGCGTATGTCTCTTGCTTTTAATCTCCATATACTACTCTTTGATTTCAGGGTCTCATATTTCAAATTATGTGTGGTTATTTCTAACATTATCCTCACTTTCTAGGTTTTTGGAGCCAGTGATGCTGTTGAATTTGTCCATAAGCTGTTACAGGTTGAATATGTCATGCATCCTGATTTTTTTCTCTCCCGAAGCCCATTGTTTGCACTTCTATTTCTTTCTGTTCTATCTATGTATTTTAGTCTCAAAAACTTATATAATCTGTTTATGGTCATAGACTCATAGCCGATGTATGGCATATGGTTTTTGCCATATCTACTACCTCTGAATTTTGTATCTGAGGATGATGTAAAGAGAAATGGCTTTGGAAGGCTATAGAATTTTACTTTGTTTAACCTTGGCAAGTTTTCTGCAGGATGGCTTGCCAGTTGCTGCTGTGAGCCGACGTCTAGTTCGTGAAGCTGTCCGTGAGCGACGATGCAAAGACAATTGCACTGCAATAGTTATTGTTTTCAAGAACAACTAGAATCTGCATCGGGAAGGCCTTACGTTTTGCCGCGAGTACCATCGATGTCATTCTCCCATGGTTACATATTTGCTCCATCCTGTTTTAGTTGGTTTTTTACTTGTTCTGTAAGCTTAGGTCCTTTCCAGTTTGACCTTTTTTTCTGGGTTCTGCACTGTTTCTTCCTTCTAAGGCAGAAGCAATGCCCTTGTATTGTATGGTTAGCTTTCATTTTTTTTTTTAACAAACACTTCCAACGTTTATATATTTTGAAGTAATACCTCCTCCGTTCCGCTATTTGAGTTTACTTTGTAATACCGAGAAATATTTTCATTGTGAAAGTTTCTGCTATTAATAATGGACCAGCAAAATTCCACTAAGAACGGAAAAATGGAAAGAGAGTGAGCACAAACACGCACGTAAAAACAGCCAGAAGATGGTTGTCAGTATTGGTCTACGGTTGATGGTCCTTGGCTGCAAAAGGCGATATCCCTCGCCCGCAGGGCCCACACCGCCCAGCCCCATGAGCCTCGTGTGAGGGGTAAATCAGGGTGACTCAGCGATAACATTGGCAGGAGGACCAGTGCCTGGTGCCCACAAGGATCCACCCCCCACATTGGGGGATGAAAATCCCACACTGCGGCTGCCAGGGCTCGATCCTGCGTCCTTGGCTGCAATCTGCTGCCAAGTTACCAACTGAGCTAAGCCCCTGGGGGCTACGGTTGATGGTCCTGCATGTTAGTTCCGATCTCATGTTGAAGTCCATCTGTGATGCTGTTTGGCATTTCCTAAACCAAACATCTTGTCAAATCTGATCTGCTGCAACTTGCTCAATTCAACATTGTTAAACAGCAAGAATGACTGATACTATCAATTTTTTTAATATTTATAATTTCGTGAATATCGGGGGAGATTCAAACTCCTGACCTTTAAGATGAGCGCATAAGACACAACTATTACGTTGTGAAATTTGAACTTTTGGCCTTAAGGATGTGCGCATGAGACACAATTGTTACGTCGTGAGATTTGAACTTATGCCTTTAAGGATGAGTGTGCATGAGACACAATGTTGCGCCGTTTCTCGAATCATGAGTGAGAACTGGTTAAACTTCTAATCTTTAAAATGTGCGCATAAATCTCAGACTTGTACTATTATTGATAAGGCACAATTCATTAATTTTTTTTTTTTTGGTATTCGGGAAAAGGGGAAGGATTGCTCCATTTTGCAGTGAGCGAAATTCGAATTTCTAACTTTTAAAATGACAGTATATGGCACAACTGCTACGTCGCTTGTCAAGATCTCGACCGGTACTATCATATTGATGTGTTGTACTACTTTCGTTACAAAACGAACCTCATGCATGAATCGTCTTCATACGGTGGAGGTGAATCAAGAAGGAGAGGAAGCAATCTTGGTTAAATTCGGCGGATTGGAAGTTTTGATAAGGTTGCTACATGGAAACAAACAGAATATTCTGCAACTTGTACTTCTTTTGTCCCCTTTGTTCATTGTGAATGAATGATGTACCAAACCAAAGAAAATAATGCTAATAATAATAATAATACTGCTAATAATGATACGGATGATGAAACAATCAAACAACTAGCGTACGTAGAAGATTCAATGATTTGCATAACATGGGCTTGTCTCTGTCTGAAATCATCAAAGTTTGATTTGCGTTGACTTGAGCTTGTGTTCTAGGAATCGAACTATTAATGGTTAGTCATGAACGAACCCAGCGTAAATGTTGTGAATTTGAACTCTACTTAAAGTAAAGGGAGAAAAATTTCGGAGTACAACCATTGTCTAACAAATAAAAAAAAAGAAAAAAAGAAAAAGAAAGGAGAAGCTTGTGTTCTTGGGGAAGGAAGCCTAGCCCACCACAAGTTTTCTTTTTCTCTTACAACATTATTTTTTCAGAAGATTCTTGAGTTCAATGATGCTATGTATTCTGCAAATTTCTTGTCTTTTTTAGTATCCTATGGTGCCTTTTCTAACCAATTCAAGGATCTATCCACCCTATACAAAATTGCAGTTATATTTAAAAGATGACAGATTTATTTTTAAAAAAAGAAAAGAAAAAAATGACAGATTTTTTTATTCTATTGATTCCTTTGACACCCATTTTGAAAACCAACAAAAAGGAGATTTACATTAACAAACACTAATTAAGGCAATCAAGACAAACATTTGAGTCAAATTCTTCTTTTCTTAATGATGGGTGTATAGTCTTTCTCAGATTCCTATAAACAAGTTTTGACAGCAAACTTCAACATTTATGATGATAGGTACTGTACTCTTGTCTACTCTCTCGCAATAATAAGTGGGGCCCACCTCTCTATTGTGGGAGAACAGACAGTGTCCACTCGACAGAGAATCCCGGTGAGACTTTTCAGATTATTGAAGAAACAATTTCACCGTTTCTGTTTCTAGTTAGCATGGTCAAAGCCTAAATTGAAAGTCAAGAAACTGAGGTGGCTCAGGGTCAATGAATCAAATGGCCTGGCCAACATGTTCCACCTCTTCTTGTCTCCCTAACAAAGTTCAATCTTCCTTCAACAATAAAATGAAGATTTATATAATGCCAAAATCACTATGATCAGATTGCATGCAAACCATGATACAAACACAGAGTTTTAAATAAAAACCCCACAATCAGTGCACACTGTGCATTCATTTGTTTACACATAAAAATCTCATAATAATAACTCCTAAATGATTAACCAGCATATGGCTGTGAGGCTGTTTGCCCTCCATCATGCATAAAATAACCACATATTCTTTCACATGGTGTTCCTTTCTGTTTGTATAAATGTTGCAGTTATTCCCTTTTCCTTGCTTTACTTCACAATCTGAGACCCAAAAACACCAAAGAAAAGAACAAAGGAAACAAAAAAATGGGACAAGGGAGCCCTTCATCTGATAAAATGAAGCTTCTTCTAGCATTGCTTATTCTGCAGCTATGCTTTGCAGGGTTCCACATTGTATCTAGAGTTGCTTTGAACATTGGTGTGAGCAAAATTGTCTACCCTGTGTATAGGAACATCATCGCGCTGCTTCTGCTCGGACCCTTCGCGTATTTCATGGAGAAGTGAGTATCCAATGTCCTGATTTCTTAAGAATCTATGTGAAATGAGGCAATGCCTTTAAACAACTGAGCGTTTTCTTGCGCAGGAAAGAGCGGCCGCCTCTTACTTTCTCTTTACTGGCTCAGTTCTTCCTCCTTGCATTGGTGGGGTAAGTTTTACCTAAACTTTCAGCTCTCTGTTTTTAGTTTCAGTTGTTTTTGAGTCTCTAATGAACTATGTGACTCCTTCAGAATCACTGCAAACCAAGGATTTTATATCTTAGGTTTGTATTATGCATCTCCAACCTTTGCTTCCGCCATGCAAAACTCTGTTCCAGCTATTACTTTCGTCATGGCATCTGCTGTTGGGTAAGTAAGCTAGAATAATAATCAGAAAGTATGTGTTTTTGAGTTAACAGAATTCTAATACAGCGCTTTTCTCGAATCAGAATCGAGCAAGTTAGCATCAGGAGGAGAGATGGTTTAGCTAAGGTTCTGGGGACCATAGCGAGCGTAGGAGGCGCTACTATCATCACCCTCTACAAAGGACCACCCCTTCTGCACCAGAACTCACAAAGCCATCCTTCAGAAGATGTAACACTTTTCTCTTCGATGAAAGGGCAGAACTGGACATGGGGCTGCATTTGCTTGCTGGCTCATTGCTTATCCTGGGCAGGCTGGATGGTTCTTCAGGCTCCTGTGATTAAGAAGTATCCAGCCAAACTGTCAATGACCTCATTTACATGCTTCTTTGGATTGATCCAGTTTCTTGTAATAGCAGCTTTCTTCGAAAGGGATCCGAAGCATTGGAAAATCCAGTCAGGAGAGGAGATTTTCACTATCCTATATGCTGTAAGTCTCAAACCAGACCACTAATTCACAACTTAGAGGCTTAAATCCAATTCTAACCTAACCTAATCCATATTCTTGTTCGATTCAGGGGATCGTGTCTTCTGGGATTGTCATCTCCCTTCAAACTTGGTGTATTCAGAAAGGAGGACCAGTCTTTGTTGCCATCTTCCAGCCAGTGCAAACAGTATTAGTAGCTGTGATGGCATATGTGATTCTTGGAGATCAGTTCCACAGTGGAGGGTATGTGAGCCAGTGAAAGTGGACTCCTCCATTATATCCCTTTCTTCTTCTCCATTTCTGAGCTTTTTATTGACTATGTTTCAGGATAATTGGAGCAGCTCTCATTGTGCTTGGCCTGTACATGGTCTTGTGGGGTAAAACTGAAGAGAGGAAACTGGAAATCCATGACCAGATTTTGACAAAACCTCTCCTTGATGACAAGAACACAAAGAAAGAAGCTGAGATTGGAACTGACATTCCATGAGATACTAATTTTTTCCAAAGTCTACGACTGTACGATGCCCAAGGCTTAGAAATTTTTTTATCATCACCGGAAGGAATTCTCCGGTGGTCAGAGAAAAGCTTAGCACTTGGCTGCATCACATGTAAAACTAAAACTCGTGGACTCCAGTCTAATCCTACCCATAAGAATTCTGATCAAAGAAGCTGACCTCAAGTGCGGCATTCATAGGCCGCAGGCTATCACTCTACTCTAGATTCTGACCGGCTGGTTGGTTCCATGTAACATAAAGTCATTCAATTTTCAGTTCATCAATTGCAAATACATGCTGCACTAACAAATTTCAGCAAGTCTTACAAAATCCATTCCTATTGTTATTTGTAGAATCGGACAGAACACTGAAGCAATTTCAATGTTTAAACTTGCGATAGCAATTTGTGGTTGAACAAGCAATGAAATCAAGGGAAATGAAAATGAACAGATAACAGATGCATAAGTAGGACGTTTGCCAATGTCACAAAAAGGAAGACTTCGTCCAAATTTGAAGCCAAATAAGACAGTGATTACATTTCTGCAGATTCAGTATCCAAATGTAACCATGAGAGTCGTCAAAGCAATAAAACATCACTAAGGTAAGCTCAATACAACAGTAGCTCACAAAAAAGACCATAACAAAATCCATCTAAGACGTTATCCAAACCAAAGCTTAAAATCATCTATTTTATAATCCTAGAAGGCAGGCAGATAAAAAAAAAAAAGGACAGATTTCGCATAGACAGCTTCTTAATTTTGAACAGCTCTACCTCACAGTAACAATGTCATCGATCTTCAAAATCATCCTCACACACTCTGTTGCCAACGATACAGCACTTGTGCTCACCAACAGCGGCTGCACCACATTCTCATCCAATATGTTAGTGATTTGACCTTTCCTGACATTGATCCCCGCATTAATCTCACCTTGTGCATGCCTATTCCTCAACTCAGTAACAATTGCAATTGGATTCAACCCAGCATTCTCAGCCAAAGTGTATGGAATCACCTCTAAAGCCTCAGCAAATGACCTCACACAGTAGCCCTCCATCCCCTGCAGCACTTTAGCCCAAGCACCCAACTGTCTTGATAGTTCAATCTCAGGAGCTCCACCACCAGCAATCAAAAACTTCTTGTTCACCAGACACCTAACCACACACAATGCATCATGCAAACTCCTTTCAGCCTCATCAATAACCAACTGATTAGATCCACGAACGACCACTGTAGTAGTCCTCCCCATGTCCTTAATCCCCGTAATCTTCACAAGTTTACCACCATCCCCAAGCGAAACCTCCTCCACCAAATCTGCAAACCCTAGCTTCTCAGCTCTGAAATGCTCAATATTAGCAATAGGCAAACAATTCAAAGTTTTGGTGATAAATTCAATATCATCCCTCTCCACATCCTTGACCACCAAAATCTTTGCCTTAGCCAAATAATGCAATGACAATTCTGTCACTGCATCCCTCAAAATACTCTTCTGGATCAACAAAACATTGCATCCAGTGGCCTTGATCTTTTTAATCATCCCCAAGATATAGTTCCTCTCTTCCTTCAAAATCCTATCCATCTGGGTGTAATCCGAAACCACAATACTCTGCTCTATATCAGTTTTGGGAGGAGAAATCTGAAACTGTATCACCGCAATCTTAGCATTCTCAACCCGGGTAAGACCCCCAGAAGCATGACTAACCTTCTTATCAAAAACTAAACCTTTCACCAGTTCAGTATCATCGACAGTCCCCCCTGGTTTCTTCACAATTCTAATATCCCTCAAATCAACTAAATCAGGTTTCTCAGGGTCCACAACAGAAAGCACAGAATCAACAGCTAAAGGAGCCAAAAGAGTGGAGTACTGCGAAACTACCTTCGAATTCAAAGCCGTACTGGCGGATTTCACAAGCGAATCGCGGTCGGAGAGCTCAACGGGAATCGCCATGGCCGTCAGAACTTCAACCGCCTTCATCGAAGCTTTATGCAAAGCATCAGACAAAATAGTAGGGTGAATGCCGGAAGAAAGGAGGGTGAGACAAGCTTTCAAGAGCGCTCCAGCAATCACGACAACAGTAGTCGTACCATCTCCGGCCACGACATCTTGAGATTTAGAAAGCTCGACGAGGAACTTCGCAGCGGGCTGGAGGACCTCCATCTTGTTCAAGATGGTGGCGCCGTCGTTGGTGATGATGACTTCGCCATTAGCGGTGGAGATCATCTTGTCCATGCCCTTGGGGCCCAAGCTGGTCCGGACGGCATCAGCGACAGATTGCGCGGCGGAAATGTTGGCCATCCGGACGTCATCTTTGCGCTTGTTGTCCACGAAAGTTTCGGTCTTGGATGAAGCGCGGGAGGTGGACGCTACTGCTGGAGCGGCCATTGTTGGGGAAGAAGAAGGAACAGAGGGAAAACAGAGGAGGTTTGGAGAAGGAAAAACCCTAGAAAAACAGAGAGAGAATGTGAAAGAGTGAAGAGTGTTTTACATTACTGTGTGAGTGTGTGTGGAGGGTTCTCGAAATTGAAATTGAAAATTTTTGGTTTGGAAATGGAGGGTTCGGTTGGACTTCATTTAACCAAAACCGCGCTTTCTGTTTCTAAGGTGGAGATTTGCCTATGTGGTAGCACGCTTTCTTTCAACTATTGAAATTTTGGTTTAATAATTTTGTATTTTCTTTTTGGAAAAAATAGCAATTTTGGTGCATTTTGTTTGGAACCGTTGAACTTTAGTCCTTACGTTTTACTGTTGTAAAAATAGTCTCACATCTGCATGTTGTTGCAGTTTCGGTCAATTTACCTCTAGATTAAGACTTTTCATTTTGCCTGATTCTATCTACTGAGTAGAATTTCTCCCAAATTAGTAATTAATTGCTAAAATATAACTTTTTCAAGCCTTTTTTTATCCTTTGTTTCTCGATTCTTCTTGTCTAACTCAATTTCATAGTTTATGATTTTTTTTTTCTCTTTTACAAAATGCCTAACACCCTTCTAAGTATTGAGAACTTCCCTCTTTTTTGTATCTCAAAAAAATACATGTTAAATTTGAGGTCTACAATGAAGTACAAAGATTGGGCACAAATGACCTCTTTCTCAATCATTTAAATTATAGTTCAAATCCTAATTTACATATATATATATATATATATATATATATATATGTATGAACTAAGCTCTCAAATGATTCTTGAATGTTGGGGACTTCTGGGTGATTATTACCCTTCATTTTCATACTTGGTATTTATAAATGGTGAAAATTGGCTTCTAACGACTCTCCAAGTGATATTTCATAATAAGACCGTTCTGACAGAAAATTGGTTTTCCCGCTCTCAGATGAGCTATTGTTGGCGTTTTGGATAAGCTATTGTTGATGTGCTACGATTTACAACTTTCGTCGATAGTCAAAATAAGCAAAATCTATGCCAACTTTGCTGAAACGCCAAGGATTGGCTTTAACTTTTAGCCAATTTGGGATCAAATGTTGCCAATGTTCTTAGGGTTTACAATTTTGAAGATCCAAGAAATCGGTCATTGCCAGAAATTCTTAGATCGTTGCCGATATCTCTTCTTCTCACTTCATTTTCACTTCTCTCTTTCTTTTCACTTTGGTTTTCTTGCGATTGAGGTTGCGATTTGACACGCTTGTCACGTCCTTCCAGTTGCAACTTTTCCTGCATTTTACAAGTTTAGGCAAACCATTAACTAAAATCATATATATACTTGTTAACTTATCATCAAAATAATAATTGAGGCCATACAATAAACAGTAATGGTATAAGTGACAAATATAGTGTCAAGCTACTAATTTAAAATATTGTATTTTACCATTTGTAGAAAATTGTACAATTTTAAAATATAACTCTTTATACGACATGGAATGAGTAAAAACTAATGGACATATCATAAAAAATGAAAATGATGTATTTGTGAACATAGCTTACTACTCCTCCGTTCAACTCAAAGAGTCCACTTTCAGAAAAAAATCTTGTCCCATTTAAAAAGGCCACTTTTAGCCAATTTACATTACATACCTTTACTAATATAATAATATGTGATTCACAATTAACCCTTACTTCTAAAGTAAGGATATAAGTGAAAAATATGGTGGTAAATTACTTATTTTAGGTGTTGTACCTCACAACCCATAATAAGTTATACACATTTCAAAGTATATTCTTCGAGTGGGATAGAGAGAGTATATATACTACATCACATACAAATTTTCACAAAGAAATTGAGTTGAAATTGATTTAGATAGTAACTCTATTTTCAGCAAACACAAAATGCACAGATATAGTTACTCTACCTCCCTCGACTCACACAAAGGATGCACCAAACACATAACGTCAATTGCACATATGTTAGCTAAGCACGACAAACTTCACCATCTCAACTCTCAATTTTGGGAACAACCTCCCACTTGTATCTCCCACATTTACTTATACTCAGCTACTTAATATAAGCTTCATTTTCGTCTAAAAAAAAAAAAAACTACTTTTCCCCCTTACTATTATAACTCTGGTGGATTGTTTTGTTTTGTGTTTTAAAAATATACATTTTGTTTCTCTTTTGGATAATTTTATATTTAATTTTGATGACTTCTGCGAGTTTTCTACATTAATAATGTTTTCTTTTGTTGAAATTTGAAAATATAACCGTTGAAATTTAAAAGAGATAACGTTAAAATTTGAAAATATAACCGTTGAAATTTAAAAGAGATAACGTTAAAATTTGAAAAATATAACCGTTGAAGTTGTCATCATTTCTAACAATTTTGGCAAAACAAAATTTATAAATGGAAATAATTCGTAAAGCCCCAACCCCAACCCCAAGTTACGTATTCCTTTTTGATAGAACATCAAACAAAACGTAAAGTCCTTTCCTTTTTTTGCAGCGCTGTAGATCTATCGGCACTGATCCACACTGATAAATCATATTCAAACTCTAGTAGCACTCTCAAGCATCTTGCAACCGTCTGGAGCCTCTAGAACTCAATATGATCCTCTTGAACTCTTGATCGTAGCTTTTCCAGAGCCAAAAAAAAAGTGGTAAGCGTTTTTATTTATTTTTGTTTTTCTAGTGCGAATGATGAAAGTGAAATTGAAAATTGCCAGGGATGCTCTTAGACTTACTTTCAGATTGACTGGCGTGGACAACTTTGACGCTCGCATCATCCAAGATTTTCATGACCCGGTGATTGCTAATTAACAGGCATATTCTTTTTCATCGTTCTGAAAACAATTTTGAAAACAAAATTTGAAAAATAATTTTATAATGTAAAAAGTATATTAAAAATGTAAAAAGTAGATGCTGAATAGTAAAAAATTGTATTAAAAATGATAAAACATAATTAAAATATATTAAATTTACTGTTAAAACCAAAACTGTTTTCAAAACAGAACAAAAAGAACAGGCCGGCATGTCCTCTTTGTGAGAGTTGAAGCCACTGCACATGATTCTTAATTGGTCGGTATAATAGAAAAATTTTGACCAGTCAAGTCAGTTATTCTTTTCTTCTTCTTTTTTCAGCGAGGTGAGATACAACCATATTTTCCTTAGAGCTTGTTTTTTTTGTTCTGTTTTAAAAACGGTTTTGGTTTTAACAGTAAATTTAATATATTTTAATCATATTTCATCATTTTAATACAATTTTGTACTATTTAGTATCTACTTTTTACATTTTCAATACACTTTTTATATTATAAAATTATTTTCCAAAACTTGTTTTCAAAATCGTTTTCAAAACGATGAAAAAGAACAGACCCTTCTGTTCTTTTGTGGCTTGTGTAGGGGAAGTTTTGTTGGAGGGAAGTTTTTTGTTAGAAGTTTTTTAGAGGGAAGTTTTTTTTGGGAAATTGTGTAGGTGAGAGATTAAAAAAGTGTAATGATTGTGTTATTTTTTGAATTTATGTGAGTAGGTATTTAGAGGAAATTTTAAAATTTTAATTTTGAATTGTTGAAAAAGTAAAGTTGTTTCTTTGTGTGAAGTTTTGGAAAAAAAAAAGTGATGATTCTTAAAAAATTGCCACAAGAGAACAGAGCCTTAGTTTGAAAGAAATAGTTTATGTTCTCGTTTCCTTGTATTTATTTTTCTTATAGAAAACGATGTTAGTAGTTTAAAAATGATAGGTTTTGATTTATATAGAAAGTGAATCGGCATCTTCACCTTCTTTACAAAACACGAATGACACAACCTTCAAAGAAACTGAAACTCATATTTGCTTTTAATACTTTTGGAAATCAGAAGAACAGTCCATATTTGTGCAATCTCTATATAAATAAAATATTATTAACGAAAAAATTTGCTCATGTCATCAACAAAAATGCATGGTATAAAATTTTCCAAAAAGAGCTAAAGAAACATTTTTAAAGGTCAAATTTCAAAATACTACTGAAATTTAGAAAAAGACAAATCGAACCCTGAAATTTGAGAAAATTACAAATATCTTTTAAATTTATACGAAAAAAGTGTAAATACCCTGTTGACCCCATATACCAAAAGACTTTGATGGTTTCTTAGTAATTTTTCGAAGCTTTAGAGGTTTTTCACTTTGTTTTTTAGAATATTCGAGTTTTTAATAGAGATATATAAAAAAGCGATGATAATTTAGAGAGCAAAATTATACAAAATTCTAATCATGCTTACTTTAGAAACAAGATGGTATTTTTAATTAAAGATAAACAATTTTTATTTTTATTCTTATTAAAAAAAGAGAAAGGTCCAAAATTTTATCGCCAAAGAGAAGAGATAAATAGACTACGCTTTACCCTTTACATGTGAACTGGGGTTTTACACATCCCCAATTAAAACGTAAAACCTTCCTGGTATTCCAGCACTCTGTTTGCCTTCCTATCTCTAGTTTCTTCCTCCTTAAAGCCCAAAAGGGGTTGTGCCCACCATAGTTGTACCAAGAACCATGTGAATTGACCTGAATTCCACAGCAGTTGTACGCTGCAAATGCATAAAAATCGGAACTTTATCTCTGTATTGTTGTTGCATTTTTAGCAGCCATGCCTTCGTATGCACCGAGTATCATCAACAATCTCCGGCTGAAAGCCACCCCTTGTCTCATAAAATCCATGTCTTCCCCTCACTTGTTTGATTTTAATCGTGGGTTTCATTTTTCAACTCGAAATCATCCCGTCTTTTTCCGCCCTGGCCCGCCTTCTCACCGCCACCAATTAAGGGCGGCGGGCGTTGGCTTCCCTAATTGTACTTTCTCTGCCTCTCGTTGTTCTCCTCCTCCTTCTTCTTCTTCTGCCTCTGTTTTAGTGAAGCGGGTTGGGAATAATGCATCTTCATCTTCTTCAGTGATGCCTTACTTTTATCAGCAGAGTATGGGGTATGGGAGGTTTGCATATGACGAGTATGCTTCAGAGGAGGATGATTACCAGTCTGATCGTGAAACCGGGTCCAAGCAAATGGTGAGTTTTTGAATTTACATATTTTCTACCTTAATTTGAAAATTGAGTTATATTTTGCTGCTGCAAGATGATAATTGGTGAACTATAGTTTTCCAGTTACTTGTATAGTTCCCCCTTGTGAATAATTGTCTTGTTTTAAGTTCTGAGCAGAAAGCCTCTGATTTAAGTGGTTTAATTCCTGTAAAAATGAGCAAATAGCTGCAAGAAATATCGCATTGGTGATGCAGTATAGTACTAATGAATGAAAGCTCATCCAATAATACTAGCTTTTGGAAGAACAAAAGCTTTGTGCAAAGTGTTACTTACATTTTAAGTTTAGCTTTCTACAGAAAAAATGGAATTTTGCTGATGTAATGCTAGTTGTTTATGGACGTTGACATTTTTCAAAGACATGATTAAAATGTTTTCACATTGTTAGTTTCTTAGCTGCATCTCTTCATCAGGAGCTTTAATAAGACGAGCATGTTCTTGAAAACAGTATCTGTCATATGGATTTGTTGTATATTCATCTTTTTCCAATGGTTGATATGTCATTGCCAGTGTGGTTCAACCCTTGATAACATTGAAGAATGGAGAATGAAGCTAACCAAGCTTTTGCAAAGCAAAGATCAAGAGGAACTGGTATCTAGGGAGAGAAAAGATCGACGAGATTTTGAGCACCTTTCCGCCTTGGCAACTAGAATGGACTTATATAGGCATGTTAATCGTCTCTGATCAAAACTTTTTTTCTTCTTAATATCTTTTGGTTTATTTTTTTCTTTTTCTTTTTCCTGTTTGAATGCTACTGAATGTATTATGTCCAATTAGTTACATCCATCACTTTTGAACGTGTGAATACTCCTTTAATCAGTATCTTTTCCAAATTAAATTTTATTTTTTGTTGTCATCTTTTAATGGTATTAGAGGTAATGTTTTTATTTTCTTGCAGCCGTCAATATTCCCGAGTAGTTGTCTTCAGTAAAGTTCCATTGCCCAACTATAGATCAGACCTAGATGACAAGCGTCCTCAGAGGGAGGTTTGCCTTTCTGCCATGCTATCCTTTTGCTTTCTAGTTTGGTTCCTTTTGTGATATGAGTAGATAGATGCTGGTATCTTTGTAGATGTATCCCGTCCATTTCTTCTTACATTCTAATTTGAGTTTTTTTCCCTTGTCTTCTAATTGATATGGTTGTATCTGAAAATGTACAGGTGGTCATGCCATCTGGGTTGTATGGTCGACTAGATGGCTATCTTAAAGCATACTTCTCTCGAAAGGCTAAAGATAAGGATTCCTTTGCTCATAGTGGGATTTTGAGATCATCTAGCAATGATGATCTTTTCAAGGATGATGATCTTTCAGACAGTCAGGAATGCACTCGAAGTGTGGTAGCTGAAAGAATTCTTCAGCGTCGAAGCTTGAACATGCGTAATAAACAACAAGATTGGCAGGTTTATATTATCCTAAAATTAGAAGACTAATTGCCTTCTACGATTAATTACATGGAGAATGGAAGTTTACTTTGTACTTGTAGTTATTGTGATTGGTTTTCTTTCTTTTTGGTGAATGCTTTGACCGTTATTAACTGGTCCTTTTCATGTTCCTATTAAAGTAATAACTTGATTTTTATTGCGTACTATTTTATGTTTATGACAGGAATCTTCGGAAGGCCAAAAGATGCAAGAATTCCGAAGGACTCTACCTTCTTATAAAGAAAGAGAAGCACTGCTACAAATGCTTTCTCAAAATCAGGCAAGATCTTTCTACTTACTAGATGGTTTTCTTTGTATTTTCCTGATATGTATCCTGAATACTTTCATTTTGAGATGCCCTGGCTAGCATATTGTGCTATTGACCCCATTTTTTGACCAAGGAATGGAACTACTGAGAGCACTTATGTGGGGCTTGAGGACAATTTGGATGAGTTCTTTCATGCATTGAATCCTTATCTTGCATGATGTTTAACAGGGACCACTTATCGGTTGACTATAATTTTGGATACTGTTTCTTCATTTGGCTAAAATTTTAGAACAAATTCTCATTAAGATTGGTTTCATACTGAAATAGGAAGAGATTTTATGTGATGTGTGTTTGATTTCTTCTGCAGGTGGTGGTCGTGTCCGGTGAAACTGGTTGCGGTAAAACAACACAACTACCTCAGTACATTTTAGAATCTGAGATTGAAGCAGCTCGTGGAGCTTCTTGCAGTATTATTTGTACTCAGCCTAGACGGATATCTGCAATGTCTGTTGCTGAAAGAGTTGCTGCAGAGCGAGGGGAAAAATTAGGGGAGTCTGTAAGTTCTGTGCTTGCTATCTTGTCTGTTTGCTGTATTTTTTTTCCCCATACAATTCATTCACGAATCTTCCCTCTTTTTCCGAACTTTCCTAATTGACCCTCTTCAAGGTCGGGTATAAAGTTCGGCTTGAAGGAATGAAAGGAAGAGATACCCGCCTTCTGTTTTGCACTACCGGCATCCTTTTGAGGAGATTACTAGTTGACAGAAATTTGAAAGGCATAACTCATGTTATTGTGGATGAAATTCATGAACGTGGAATGAATGAAGGTAAGCATGTGAATAGTCTCTTCTATTTCTATATTTTGGTGTTATTTCTTCAGTTTCGAATGAGTATTGAAGAGTCTACATTTTATGGCAGATTTTCTTTTAATTGTCCTCAAGGATCTCCTTCCTCGTCGACCAGAATTGCGGTTGGTTTTGATGAGTGCAACTCTCAATGCTGAGCTTTTCTCATCATATTTTGATGGTGCTCCAATGATGCATATACCTGTAAGCATGATGTAGAAAAGTGAATTTTAGTCAACCAGACCAACCATTAGTCTTTTCTGTGTTTCCTTGTTTTATGCTTTGATGGGCTGCAACTGTGTAGTACTGCCAATATTGACAAGAATGAGCATAAAATATCATCAAGAACTTTTAGAACATGATCAAGTGCTGAGTGAGATGATACAGTGATACTTCACTGTGTGTGTTAAGTGGGCCTGTGTTTTGAGCCATTGTTATTTGTTGTAGGTTCACATGGGTGCTTCTGCATTTTGTCTCTGTCTGGAAGAAGATTGAACTATTGCCACTTATAACTATTCAGATTGTTTGTTTATATATTACCTTGATTATACAACTTGTTTGTGTGCCTTTGGATTAGTTAAATTGGAGATTCGAAGTGTTGCATTTTGGGATTAATATTATAGTACATTGCTTTAAATATGTTTAATTGCCTTTGAATTGGTTTAAATAGTCTTCTAGATTTGTTTTCTTTGAGTTGGCTTGATTGGGAATATTTTCTAAATTCACAGGGTTTCACATACCCAGTTCGCTGTCATTTCCTGGAAAATATTTTGGAAACGACTGGTTATAGGTTAAATCCATACAATCAGATCGATAATTATGGTCAGGAAAAGTCATGGAAAATGCAGAAGCAGGTTCTTAGAAAAAGAAAAACTCAAATTGCTTCATCTGTGGAGGTACTTCCCTAGTTTGATGTGTACTATTCAAGTTGTTGGTTTCCTAGTAGTTTATTTGAAACTTGAAACTCAAACAGGATGCTCTTGATGATGCGGACTTTCGGAATTATGGTCCTCGGACTCGGGAGTCCCTATCTTGTTGGAATCCTGATTCGATTGGCTTCAACCTCATTGAGCATGTACTTTGCCATATATGTCAAAAGGAAAGGCCTGGTGCCATTTTGGTGTTTATGACTGGGTGGGATGACATTAATGCTCTGAAGGATCAACTCCAAGCACATCCTCTTTTGGGAGATCCAAGCAGAGTTTTGCTACTTGCTTGCCATGGTTCCATGGCCAGTGCTGAACAGGTAACTTGGCACTTCAGAGATTTACCTCACACTCCCTTTTGCTTCTGCTAACTATGCATATCATATCTCTCTCTTTCTCAAAAAATGTATTTTATGCCTTCTGGTATGATCGTGATTTTTGAATGATGTTTATTATGATATGGTCTTTGTCATGTATTTTTGTTTTGTTCATAACTGCAACTTTGTTTTTTGTTTGTAAAACAGAGGCTGATTTTTGATAAGCCTAATGATGGAGTCAGGAAAATAGTGTTGGCTACCAACATGGCAGAAACAAGTATCACCATCAATGATGTTGTTTTTGTTGTGGACTGTGGGAAAGCAAAAGAGACGTCTTATGATGCGCTAAACAACACTCCATGTTTGCTTCCAGCCTGGATTTCTAAGGCTTCTGCACGGCAAGTAAGATATTTTTACATTTTTTTTCTTAATTGGATCTGGCATTGCAATTTAAGTGGTCAAATAATGAAAAATGGCATTTACTAGTCAAGGCTTAGTGTAGCACGTGTTCTCTTGCATATACTTCGAGCTTACATGCTGCAATTTACTACTGAAACTCTAATAAAATTGTATAGAGAAGAGGAAGAGCTGGCCGTGTTCAACCTGGGGAGTGCTACCATCTCTATCCTAGATGTGTTTATGATGCTTTTTCAGATTATCAATTGCCCGAACTTCTTAGGACTCCTTTGCAGTCGCTATGTTTGCAAATCAAAAGTTTACAGCTCGGGAGTATTTCAGAATTCCTATCTAAGGCTCTTCAGCCACCAGAGCTACTTTCAGTAAGTACTGAGTTGCTCAATCTGAGTCTCTTGGTTGCCAATAGTGCCTGTGTCTATGTTTCATTGGCATTTTTCTTAGGTCTGTTGTGTTCTCCTTTTCCTGTAGTCACCTATCTAGTTCAGTCTTTCTTGTTTCTGTTAAATATACTGATGAAATTTATGTTTCAGGTTGAAAATGCTATCGAGTATTTGAAGCTTATTGGAGCTTTAGATGAGAATGAGAACCTTACTCTTCTGGGTAAAATATGAAATCTAATACTTCTCTTCTTCGTAACCTTTCCTTTTCTAGTTTCTTCTGAGAAACTTGAAACTAATATATGTTCTGCAATCTAATATTTTTGCAGGCCAAAACCTGTCACTGCTACCTGTGGAACCTAAGTTGGGAAAAATGCTTATCTTCGGGTCTATTTTCAAATGTTTGGATCCAATCATGACTGTTGTTGCTTCTTTGAGTGTCAGAGATCCATTTTTAATGCCATTTGATAAGAAGGATGTAAGTATAAACTTTTAGATGCTGTATCTCCATGTTCTGCCTCCTTGTAACTTCAGTTTTAGGTCTGTCTTGTTTTCCTTTCTAGAAAATCTGTTCTGATTATTTACAGTCGTTCTCTTTAATTGCATGATGTATTGGGTTTCAATCATGTTCCAACTTTACTCTATGCCTCCTGATGATGTGATGAAGTGGTTTGAGATCATTCATTTTTCCTTAGCTGTGGGTTCCTGAAACAGAGAGGAGAGTCAAATTTCTTTTAAAAGGGATGAAGTTCGTCAAATTTCTTTTAGAAGGGATGAAGTTTGTGCTTAATCATTGCTTCGTTCTCAGCTGATGTGTGTGCAGGAGAATGACTTGAAAATTTTTCAACTTCTTTCTGTGATTATCAGTCGTCTTCCATTGCAGCTATGCATCATGTTCAGCAAATTTGGGCCTTACGTACTACAATGGGCTCTGCTTTCTTGCTTAGCTGGGACTGGGACTCTTATTGGCTGTAAATTGCACTTGATCGTAATAAGACTATCAAATTCATGAATGATTGGGATGGAAATATGCAGTGCCTTTTGCATTTAATGTTTCTCCTGTGTTTTTCCTATCTTGTGACACACTGAAGATAGTCCCGGAATTATTTCATTCACCCCTATTTAAATTACTGTTCAGTAAGAGACTTAATAATTTCGATTGTTTTTGTTTGCACACAAGTAAATTGTGCTTGTTTGTCATTACTTGCGCCAGCAATTTTTGTATACAATCAAGTGAGCTTTATGGGGTTATCATGTACAAGGGTTGCACAAGTTTGATTGACTTTTTGTTCCTGCTTGCAGCTTGCTGAATCTGCGAAAGCTCAGTTTTCTGCCCGAGAATTCAGTGATCACTTGGCCCTCATCCGTGCTTTTGACGGTTGGAAGGAAGCTGAGAAAGGCCAATCCGGATATGAGTACTGTTGGAGAAATTTTCTGTCTTCACAAACCTTGAAAGCAATAGATTCCCTTCGAAAGCAATTCTTCCATCAACTCAAGGATGGTGGTTTCGTCAATGATGTTGAAATTTGCAAGAAGTGGAGCCATGATGAGCATCTCGTACGTGCAGTAATTTGCGCTGGTCTCTTCCCAGGAATTTGCTCAGTAGTGGTAAGATGTGCCTTCTGTTTTTGTTTTACTATTTGTTACTTATGTTTTTTGTCAAGCATTAAAGCAATCAATTCCTTCTCCCCCGTGAAAATGTCTTCTTAAATAACTGATTTATATGTACAAGTTTTTGACTAACGAAGATGCATTGCAGAACAAGGAGAAGTCAATTTCATTGAAAACAATGGAGGATGGCCCTGTACTTTTGCACTCTGTAAGTTTCATCCCATTCTGATGTGAAACATTGTGCTTTCGGAGAGGGGCATGCCATCAGATGTTGATGTGATGTTTTGTTCTTTTGGATCGTTTGCCCTTACATTATTGTTTTCCTTTTATGTGTTATGTCCCAGAATTCTGTGAATGCCCAAGAATTCAAGATCCCATATCCATGGATGGTTTTCAATGAAAAAGTGAAAGTGAATTCAGTTTTTCTTAGAGATTCAACTGGTGTATCTGATTCTGTAGTGCTCTTATTTGGTGGCAGAATCTCTCAAGGGGGCATGGTAAGTTGATCTAGTGCTGCTTTTATTTTTATATTTGGCATAAATGATGTCGTTTCGGTATTAGTTATTTTTTGTTTGATTCCATTGCTCATTCCTCTCTTTGGTTTCTGATAGGATGGGCACCTGAAAATGTTAGGAGGTTATTTGGAGTTCTTCATGAAACCTGCGATGGCTGGTACCTATCTTAGCCTAAAGAAAGAGCTTGATGAACTCATTCAGAAGAGGGTATGGGAAGAATTTCATTTTGGATGCCTGCTGATGCTTTTTTTTTTTCCTTCAAATTTATAGAGTTCCTTTAGTGCTCAAGGCGCGCCTCATATTATATGCATTTCTATTTAATACTGCAGCTTTTAAATCCTAAGCTTGACGTCGCCAGCTATGATGAGCTCCTATCTGTAGTAAGATTTCTGATCTCACAAGATCAATGTGAAGGTAGATTTGTCTTTGGCCGTCAGTTACCAGCACCCAAAAAGGCCAAAAATGAGTCTCAAGCGGGTATACTGTCTAAAAGTGCTGGTGGTGATAATTCCAAATCTCACCTCCAAACACTGCTTGCCCGGGCAGGACACCAGGCTCCTAGCTACAAGACTAAACAATTGAAGAATAATCAATTCCGAGCCACAGTCATGTTCAACGGATTGGATTTTGTCGGGCAGCCTCGTGGCAGTAAGAAAGAAGCAGAAAAGGATGCTGCTGCTGAGGCTTTGCATTGGTTGACTGGTGAATCTCAATCTGATGGGGAAACAGTTGATCATATGTCGATGATTTTAAGGAAAAGCAAAAAGAAACCGCAAATGAATACTGGAAGGTGGAGGTAGTCATCAAAAGGAGTTCTTGCTATCAGCTATATATGGTTTTTGGTGAAGTGAGAGATGACAATTCTTCTCTGCTATACATTATGGACACTGAGAATATGTTCCGATTTCAAGAATTTACGTCCTGCATCCTTGAAACCTAACTTCAGAGAAGTCAAGATTGTTGATGGCATATTCCATTGGAGGACAAATGAGGACACTACTTGAAAGGCCAATGATAATGGGAAATTCTGAACGTATGCGACATCAAGCTACAGCATTCGCTGCAGTTGAATGTTCATCTGGGAAGATCTCTGGTTGGATGCAAGGATCTAAATTGACTCGGAAAAATTCTTTGATTCTTCGGAGGTGAATATATTTATCTCCTTGCTTATAAAGGAAATGTTGGTGCATGCTGTGCCCTTTATGTACAATTATTTGTAAAACTTGAGATGGGAATGTGGAAATATAGAACACATTGTGGCTAATCCTAGAACTCTGACATTCCAGCTCCCTTACTATTTACTAATACTACTAATGGAATGTTTAGATTTGATAATTTTACTTCTCAGGAGGGTATTTCCTACAGTTCTGTTGCGGCTTTTTTCTTTAGAACGATAATTTCATTATACAATGATCTGACCTCACACAATACGAGTTGAGACTCTCGCAAGTCTCAGATTGACAATCAAATGCTGAAAGTAACCGAACAGCTTCTTTTATGTGTATGTCAAAAAAATACAGAGGAAACAATGAAGAAGTAAATCAACTCTGCAGAAGCTCGCGGGCTTTTAGCAGAGTGTTCCTAAACCTAGTTACATCTAGAATTACATGCTGTTTCTCCATGAAAATCGACTTAAATGCTCGCCACCCTTCTTTCTTGGCTGCCTTTGCTTTATCAGTAAACTGTTTTGTTAATGTGCTTTCATTTGGGCTAATCTTATATTCCAAGTAATGCAAGTTCATGTCTTTTGCAGGCTTCTCAAAGAATGTCCTTGCCAGCCATTCCATTTCCCCCAGTGGCACAATTTGGATTACCACTGCATTTTCAGGGAGGAATACCATGTGGGTGAGGCCGGCCCCATGAACTCCAACAAGAACATCGGCTGAGTTAACGAGCTTTGAAACTGTGGCAGAATCGGTTGTGTTCAAGTCTTTGACAACAACCTCAAAGCCCAACTCTGCAGTCGTTTTTGCAACTTCCCCTTCGTTCAACAGTCTCCTGTTTACCTTCCTTGATATAAGGAGAAGCCGCAGTCTTTTGCCTTTTTCGCCTAATTTTGTGAATTTGTATGCGGATTCGTGGTTTAATCCATATGCAGCTCTCAAGAATTGTCTGAACTCCTTCATGGTGTGTGAAGATTGCGAAGAATTAATGCTGAATTCCTTGTCGGTCGCCTTAAGGCCGAGGATGATTCTCGGAAAACAGAACACTTCCCTTTCTTGATCAATGTCGATCGGCTGATAATTTGATAATTTCTGCAGCACTTGTTGATGCTTCTGTATCCATACAGTTCGTATGTCGGTTATAAGAAACCATACATCGCCCTTGAATTCGATTGATGTCAAATATAGCGGAATCATTATGTCTGTGAAGGCGTGGAAATAATTTCGGGCATATCCTCCATTGGAGAAAACAATGGCAGGACTGCTGTAGTTTCTACTGCATTTAGGAATGCCCTTCGAAACCTCGGCTGCTGCAATCTTTGCTGTAATGGTTTTAACTCGCCCCATCGCGATGCTGTCCTGTTTTCGGGCATAAGGCTTTATTTTCCAAGAATCTTGCCTGCCCTTGAAGTTTTCGGCTTCATTCGAGACAATGATGATAGTTGATGAATTGCCATGAATTCTTATGTCCCCTTCCATATCGCAAAAATTTGCTCTTTGGCGCGTAAAGTCGCAAATTTGTTTCATTTCCTTCACTCCAGAATCTGTAATCAATGCAAAAAAACACATGTTAATTAAAGCCTCATGCCTGCAAAGCTAGCATATACATTGCTTTGAATTGTGACCTACAAATGACACCAAAAAGGTAGAGCAAATTTTCGGTCTCACTTTTGCCGTTGCAAGATATATACCAGTGAGACATTGAAAGTGTGACAGAGGATCCGATTCTTTGCAGAATGGTAGATTTTTTTATTTATATTTTGTTTCTTACACAAGGTTCTGATTCAGACTTCAGGATTGCTAGACCCTCTCATAACCACCACACCACCCCACTCCCCTCGTAAAGATTACAGATTTTTTCCCCCCTTTTTACCCTTGCGATCCATAACCTAAAGTTTGTAAGTCCCTCCCATTACCACCTCCCCCAACCCTGCCCCGTATTCGGGTCTACTTACATGGTTGATGGGGCACAACGATTGTATCCATCAGCATGTTGAGTCCATCTCCTGTCATCAACAGTTTCAAATTCACTGCAGATCGAATAATAAATTGTTTGTTAACAAATAACGCCTGCAAAACTAACTAAATGATCTTGATGTACAGAAAATATGTAAGAACTTACATATATAAGACTCGAAAATCATGCAAATTGCTGCACTGATCACTATGCAAATAAGAAATGTGGAGCATCCTGATTTTCTCTGATGATGCTCACTACAACTTCTATGGAGTTTTGCAGAACTAGTATCATTTGTCATCTTTTCTTTCTTTACGCCCAAAAAACACAGAAAGAAAGATTCAAATCATCTACAAATAATAAGGTTGTATGCTATTAAGATCACATCATTCATTCATTCTTGGTTAGTTCTTACAATCTATGGTATGTTTTTTTCAGATTTATATCAGCCCTCCCAAAACTGAAAAAGCATGTTATTTTATGATTTATATCATTAAACTCTGCTTCGGCACGTATGGAAATTTAACACAATTGTTTTTAACACATGAAAAAATTGGAAGATCAATATTTTCAGAGCGTATATGGAATGGAAGCTGAGTTTGCTAGCTGATGAGGTTATATAAAGAAACAAAGCATATCTACACAATTTTTGCTGCTTCTGGCATTTTGGAGCATATTTTACATGTTTCTTCGTAAGCCGCAATTACAATTAAGTATTTATCTCACCACATACTGTATAGGGGTTGGCTGTATGGATCGATTAAGATATCTCCTTAAGTTGACTGTTCACCTAGCGCAACCCTCAATTTTCGATTTTAATGCCGAAAACTATTAACTTAGGATATCTTACTTACAGGCAGGCGAATGTTTATAAATTGACGAAGTTAATAATGCTGTGTTTTTAATTTTCTCTGTTGTAATTGGAAACCATGACCAAATGGTAAATGATACGAGGAAGGGTATAAATGATCAAGTGACTTCTCAAGGTTGATTTCTGGTGTCCAAAAATGGTATGACGTTGATTTTATTCATTTTCCGAGTCGATCCTAGAAACCCCGCCCTACAGTTTCATTTTATGGTCCGAGAGCAATAGATCGAATTCATATATTATGTTAATGTAATTTGAATTTTGATATTTAGAATTTATTGAGTTGTGGTAAATCCACGAGGAAATTAAGGACACGCCTCCCATCTCTCAAAATCCTAAAAACTTTCTTACATTAGAGGCAACCCGCCCGCCCTAACCATTACCCGAGAAGGGCTCGTTCTACAAATTCTTGAAATTTGTCTAAGTGTTGGAAAATTTTGTTTGAGTTCGGATCGTACTACAGGAAAGCCGAGGCACAGTAAGCGTGAAGGACTCATTAACTGAAGAAGCCTTTATAATATTTGGGGCCAAATTGCAAATTATTTCCAATTCGGGTACCCAATTGGAATTTTTAATCTACAATTAAAGTGCACATTGCAATGAAATCATTTTCTTCTAAATTAAAAAAAAAAAAAATCTACAAAATATGGTTAATGAAGACCCAAGTGTTGGGGAATTCCAAAGCTAATTAACACAAAAGTTCTCTTGGAGAATTGAAACAAATAACATGAGATCGATGATTGATAATAACAAATTTGAAGAGTGAAAAAAGTGGGAAAAATGAAGAATATTTTCTTTAGCTACATTTCTAGCCCTGATTAATCTTAGTATCTCCCTAGAATCTTGACACTTTTTTCCAGTGTTGATCTAAACCTAGCCAGATCTATCCTCACATCTTGTTGATCCAAGTATGTTGTTTTAAATGCATCCCAACCCTCCAAGTGAATCACAGTTGGATTCCTAAGAACCACTTGATCAAGAGGATATTTCTGGATTAATGAGCTCTCATTAACCGTGATGCTGTACTCCAAATAAATGATCTTCATATCAATTGAAGGCCTCCCAAAAACACTTCTAGCAAAAACCTCAACCCCTCCAAAAGGGATAATTTGAATCAAAACTGCATTATCTGGGAGGAAAACCATGTTTGTTAGTCCAGCTCCATGAACTCCAACCATGACATCACAGGAATTAACCAATTGAGCAAATGATGTAACGTTTGTCGAATCCCTCTCCTCGGCAACTATCACTTCATAGCCTAGTTGTCGTGCCATTTCAATAATCTCATCTTCGTTGATAATTACTCGTGTTCTGGTTCCCGATATCAGCATCAGCCGCGGCTTTTTGGTGTTGCCGCGGTTGCCTTTCTTCAATTTGATCGCCTTGGTTCTCTCCAGGGAATATGTGCTTCTCAGGAACTGCCTGAAATGGTCCATGCACAAGCCATTTGAGAACCTCAGCGAATCAATGTCGAGCTCTCTATAGGATTTCAGGCCTAGTACCATTTTCGGATAGCAATGGATTCGCTCTTTTTCTTCGTCGATGGGGATTATTGGATGGTTAGAGAGCTTAGAGAAGAACATTTTGTACTTGGATATCCACCTGTAGTTATAGTCGGTTGTGAGAAATTGAAATTCTCCCCTGAAATTCCAGGAAGTTGTGAAAGATGGAACCAACAAATCTGTAAAAGAATGGAATGTATTTTCTGAATATCCCCCTGTGGAGAAGAGGATTGCTGGGATGCTGTGATTTAGGCTGCAAATGGGAATTTTTTCTTGAAGATCATCATTTCCTACTAATTTTACTGTCCATTTCTTAACCTTGTCCATGGCATCAGCCTCCCCTTTTCTTGCATAAGGTTTTATGCTCCAAGAATTGTTATTTCCAGGGACATGATGATTTGGGGAAACAATGAATATGGTGGTGGATTTCGCTTCTATTCTTATGTCTCCTTTCATCTCGCAATAATCCGAAAGCCGTCCCAAGAAATTGCATGTCATCTCCACCTCGTTCACTTGATTCGCTACAAAAATTGAGGCCATTTGAGAAAAACAGTCACACACATAAAGAGTCACGTTTCTAATACTAATACTGTAAAACTTTGTTTCCTTACCTGGTTGATCCAGTGCCTCAATTGTTTCCTTGGTAGTTCCCTTGAGCATGTTCAGTTTGTCTCCTGTCAACAATTTCAAATTCACTGCAAAATCCACAAAAAATTGGTGTTAATGACAAGTAAAACTTGAAAATAGGGGGTCTAGAAAATAGGAGCTTACATATATAAAGTTGGAAAAAATTGCAAATTGTTATACCAATGACCAAGCAAATAAAAACTGCAAAGCATCCTGATTTTCTCTGATCGTGCTGACTAAAACTTCTGCCAAATATTGCACTAGTATCAGATCTCATATTGTCTTTCTTCACACCAACAAAAAAAATTGAAAAAGAAAAAAAGAACGGGTTCAGATGATCGATAAATAGAGCGGAAAAATATCGATTTTTCGCGAATGGAGTTCTTTGTCTCTAAAGAAGAGAGAGTTTTGAAGCTGGGAGTATAGTTCTTTTTCTGATGGATTTCATTGGTAAATGAAGAAAGGAATTTAAGTTGGTGCATTTTCTTCACATGGTTGTTTTCCAGGAATATGATGATTATTTCTCGTTTATGAGGATTTCTACCAAACTCTGATGAGGTTTTATATAAAGAAACAAATTAAGCATATCTACACAATCTCTGGTGTATATGGTGTTTAATTTAGACCATATTTTACATGTTTCTAAAAGCTTTGTTTTTAGAAATAACTTAATCGCTTATGGAATGATCACTTCATCTTTGCGTATTTTTTTTTTTTTTTTGGGGGGTGAATAGTTCACTGTTGAAATTGGTTTTTGACTATTTAATACCACAAAACTAAAACTTTAGAGGGACACGCGGCTAAAAGCGCATCCCAAATCCAGTCGCTGGTATGAACCGGATGCACAAAGGTTTTTGCCATAAAAGAGTAGCAACTATGTTTGGATTGTAACTCAAATAGAGAATTTTTGTTTTGGTGAGAATTTTTTGGAGGGATTTATTTTCCGTAAATTGTGTGGTAAAGAGAATAAAAAAGGTAATGATTAGTTTGTTTTTTAAAATCATGTGAGGGTAATTTTAGAGAGAATTTTAAAATTTAAAAGGGATTATAAGAGTTTAGATATAGATTTTTATTAGCGAAAAACTGTTATTTTTCTTAGAAAGAAACCGAATTAAACAGAGCAGTCAACCTCAGGAATTTTTCCCTCAAATCAGCCTACGATTTGCAACGCCGTCTGAGAACAGTACAACCGCATTTGAAATTAGTCTGGCTACAAGAGGTCCCAAAAAAATATCACTGTTTCTGTGTCATCTTCTAAATGCGCTGCTCCCGATCACGGATTTCCTCCGGAGGTTGGGTTTTCAGCTGCCCGCAAAGTGTCCGCTCTGCCCTCGTAGGATTTTGGTGATTTCTTGCGTTTTGTTTGGAGGGAGTGGATTGAAAACACGAAGGGGAGAGTGGTCTGTCTCCTTCTCCTACTAATTACTTGGAATTTGTCGAAGGCGCGAAATAAGGCATTGTTCGAGGAGGTCAGACCACAGCTGCGGATTCGGGGTTTGCTTCCTTCGCTCGAAGTGGTGCAGAGGCGCATTCCGAAGCTTGTTTACTGGGACTGTCCCAGGCCTCCTGAAGTTAAATTGATATAGATGGTTCTGCTTTGGGGGCTCTGGGTCCAGCAGGATGTGGTACTATAATCCGGGGATCATACAGGGCCTGTGATTCATGCAGCGGCAACTTTTATTGGAGCTGCCACGAACTCCTTTGCTGAATTCATGGCCCTTTATCATGAACTACAGGCTTGTGCACAATTAGGACTTAGGCAAGTGCTTATTGAAACATACTCAAAATATTTGGTGGAGGTTGTACATGGGATTTGCAGCATGTCTTTCAGATTATACGGACTTTGTTATGTTCCATGGGCATGACGGTGCGGCACAATTACAGAGAAGAGAATACTTCTGCAGACTATTTGGCTAGACTAGCATCCACCGCCACGGTGACTGCCATTTTCAAGGCAGAGGACCTTCCCTCGTCAAATTCCCCTGCCTTTGGCGAGGCTCATTGCCTCAGATCTGGCTCGTATTCCTTTTATTCGCTTTTAGTAATTTTTCGCGCGGATTTTGCTTTAATAAAGGCTCCGCCCAGTTACATTTAAAAAAGAGTGCTTATATATATATATTCGGAGCATTAATAATAGAGTAAATCCAAATTTTCATGTTCTTTTCTTCCCGCAAAACCTGTATCCGACCTGCCATACCGTTTGACGCCGCGAGTCTTAAAAAAGAAGTATCGTGTATTGCCCCTAATTTATCACATATCGTTTTAAGGGTAAAAATAGTGTCGGCAAAATAAAAAGTATCAAATGAGAAAGGTAGAAGTAGTATCTGTTAAAAAAAGTAGTGTGTAATTATATATAAAAATATGTTTCGAATTTAAAGGTAGAAAGTAATGTCTAGTTAAAAAAGTAGTGTATGTAATATAAAAGTAGGGAATATTTCTAAAATAAAATAAAAAATCAATTTTAAAAATAGAAATAGTATCTGTTTAAAAAAAGAGTGGGAAATACTATAGTCCATTCACGAGACCATTCCATCAGTTGAGTTACCCAAAAAGAGTTAGTAACATGCTTTGGAGTTGGCTCTTGCCTTTCAAGAAAACAATATAAATTACCCTGAAATTTGGTAGAATCACCTTCGCAATTAACAATCAATTATATACCATATCTTCATCTGCCAAAATCATTGGAAGAAGGAATCAAGCGGTTGTTAATTGCCTCAACACACAGTCAACCGAAAATGTCCCTCTACACAGGCATTCATCCTTCCCAATCTTCACACACCATGAAAGACTTCAAAAAGCTCGTAAGAAGTGCATATTCTCTGAAAATGCACTTTTGATCCAAATAATACCTTTAGGAGAAATGGAATGGATGGCTAAGACATTCTATAAAGATCCGGCCGGAGATATATTAATACAATTAAGCCACATAATCGTATTTGATACATCTGATGCCTGGAATAACTTCTCGTATAAGAGAGAAAGTATTACTCTCCCTCTGACCACCGTCCCAATTTTATTAAAAACATGATATCAATTTCAAGATTTTTTGTTCCGTTTTACCACCATACAGAACTTTTGGCACTCTTCTCATTGTAAAGGCTCCAATAATTTGTTTTTGTTTAAGTATATAATAAAACCAATTAATTTCATTAAGAATGTTAGAAAATCATCTAGCAACAAAATGAAATAAAAAGAATATAAAATAAACGAAAGCTTACAAGATATTAAGAGTAGCATCTTACAAAAGTATATCTCGATCGATTCTTTTCTCCCACAGATGATACTTTTATTTCGTATAGAGCGAGTACATTATACATGTACATCTCAAAAACATGAAAACATAAATTATTTCAACAAAACCAGATGAATTAAAGTGGATGTGATGATCAATTTCCCTTCCTGGATGTTGCTTCTTCATTTAAAGCAAGCAAATAATATGTTCGTGGCATTCAATTCGGCGACAAGTACATGCACAATATTGCCAACCGTTGGGGCCACTGCGGCGATGACAACCTTCATCGCATTTTTTTCCACACAATTTCGTGTCCTCTTGGACTCGGGGAGTCGCTCCAAACTCTAATTTATGAATTTGTTCTTTTTCCTTCGTTGTCGAATCTGCCGTGACCATCGCTACCATCAACATTATCACGATGCCAACATATATTTTTGCAGCCATGATTATTATGTGTTTTTCTTTGTATTGTGCTCACGATACAACAACTTCACAAGTGAATTTTGATAGTGAAAAAGTTCACATATAGAGACTGTGATTTATCCCATGTGGATTAATTAAAATGTGAATCAATATCTGTGAATGGCATGAATTAATTTCCATGATTCTGTATATATCACATAAATTAATTTCCAAATGAATTGAATCATATTTTTCATATGGTGCACATTCTCCCTTAATTGACAGGAAGTTTGGAGACTTTTTTTTCTTTTAAAAATTAATCGTGGGATTGGTTACCCCTTTTATTATAATAAAATTAAATTACAAATCAAACCATCATGGCTTACAATTGGCGATATTTGGTATAATCTACGGGCGGCTTTTGCTTAAGCGGGCGGATTTACAACATGCCCCCAGTGGCCCCTCCGACCCCTTATATATTTGGATCCAAATAAACCTGACATTATAAAATTGGGTCAATTTAGCCCCTCTAAATATAAATCAAATATTTGCTTGACGTTATAACAAAATATTTACTTGACTAACTTTGGGTTAGAGTGTATTTGGTGCATGGGAATATGAATGGGAATGATGAGTATTTAACGATATCCGGGAAGAGACGCGTTATTCATTATATTTCCGGGGTCCCAAATATCATTTACCCCCACTATTACAAAAAGAGGAATTAATGATGATTTTTTTAAGGCGGATATACAGAATAATGTAATATTTTACATTGCCTTTTTTTTTTTTTTTTTTGAATGAGACGTAAACTCTTTTTGGCCCAGTTTGTATTGGTAAAGCTAAATAGACTTTGTGTATTGGCCGTTTTATTATATTTGCGCAGCAGGGTGAACGTAAATTTAATAGAAATTTTTTTTTTCCCAAAAGTTTAGGGCGATTTTATTTTCTTAAAAAATAGGACCTATTTAAGACGGTTTCTAAGCAAACAGCGTTAAAAAGGATGTTTCCAAAGCTGTTAGGAAATAAAGCGTCCTAGAAAGGACATTTTTTTAAGGTACTTTTCTTTTAAACCGTCTTTAATAAGGAACTTGCTAGGGCGATTCCACTCGAAGCGCCTTAATAAGTCCAATTTTTAAAATATATATAAATTCATAATTTTCGGTCTGGCATTTTTTATAGGGAGGTTTTCTTAGAGCGGTAGCGGTAGCGGCAGCGCCTTAAATACTCCATGTTTTAAAGCTCCTCCGTGTTTTAAAGTACTTGAGCAAGCGCCTTAAATAGTCCGTGTTTTTTTTAAACCTCCCGTATTTAGATACCCAGAGACTTTTGGAAAAGCGCCTTTAAAAGGGTAAAAAAAATGCCATAAATAAGCCGATTTGTAGTAGTGCCCTTCCATTTTTCATTACTGCACGCCAAAATGCAAGCTTCTATTCTTAACTCTTTTCTTTCTATTCTAAATTTCCCTTAGATTGATTGTCAGCTGCTGCTTTACTCGAGCTTAATCTGCCTCTATAATACATTCATTTCATGCAGCATGAGAGAAAATCTTGCTGAGCCCAGGTGAACTTGCCTGCAACATGTTTCACTCTGTTCTAAGGTAGAAAGACTGTTTATTTAAAAAAGTAGCGTTTATAAAATAAAAAGTAATGCATGTTTCGAAATAATAAAAATAAAGATTGATGCGCACGCGTGTGTAGCAGAGTTTTCCTATCGGACAATACATCGTTCTCACAAGAAACTCCCCCTTTTTCTTTTCTTTTTTAACATTTTTATGGATTAATATTACGTCGTTTCTTAAATATGAGTATTTGAAAGTATTTTGTAATATTAATAATAATTACATAAAAAAAGTAATTACAATTTAAATATTTTATCCCTCAAAATCCAAATAAAAAAAAAAAAGTCTTCAAAGCAAATATTCAAAGGTGGTCTTGAATTTTAATCTTCCAATGACCATCTGAGTAATTAGCCTTCTCAGCTTGCTTCCTAGCCAACTCTAACGCTTCTTTCTGCTCGGAATGAAGTAAGCAATATTTCTGCAAATTCTTCGCCATTGCGTCATGAATCTTCCACCATGTTTTATGAGCAGCATCATTTGAATACTTTCTAGAAGTATTCAAATTCCAGTTGCAATCGTAGTCCCGAAAACACAACCACGGTTTCATTCCTACATAATGAATAACGTGAAGGACCGGAGGGTTGGCCCCAAAGAGTTGTGTTTTTATTTTTTTGGCGCTCTCTTTTTCGCCGCTCCAAAAATATTTAATATAGTTCATACGTTTTGGGATCCTGTGCCACCACGTGAATATTTCATTTAAGTAACCCTGGTCTCCCCCGTTGTACGATTCGATTTCATTTACGTGGTCCATCAAGAGCTGGAATGTGCAATTTGACGGTTCCACCACCATTAAACCCGAATTAAACAGCGCGCCGCTGTCCCAAGATGCAGATATCTCTGGCATTTTAAACAGGAAATCGATGTTCCTGAGTATTAGTAAGTCTGCGTCGATGAAGATGATTTTGCTGTACTCCGTCAGCTGCCAGATTCGGAATTTGCTGTAATTCCACTCGTTGTAAGAACCTCTTTTGCCTTTGGGGTTCTTGATTCTTTGAATTGTCCTGATCTTCCAACCTGCAGCTTGCAAACCTCTTCTGTTATGTTCATTAATTGTTTCGTCGACGAGGATGATGAGATCTCTCGTTGAACCCGCCATTCGAATGCTCTGAGCTACAACAATGGCACCACAAACGTAGTCGTTTGAAGAGTGAAGGATTGTTACATATGCTTCTTGACGTGCATTTTCGAAATGCCAGTGCTCTGTAAATTAAGGATTTAAGTGAGTCAGAAATAATCTAATTTCCCGAGTTCAAGATCTTACTTACAACTTGTTGTGTATCAATAATGTATTACAACTTTAAGAAACTCGCATTATTAAAATACTTGTGTTTTAAAGTTATGACATGTGATTGGTACATAATTAGTAATACAAGTGAGGGCATTAATGATACTATTGAAATTATCTTATTAATTGAGTTTTTTAACATTTATAATTCTTTTCTAATGGGAATTCCAAAAATATGGCATGTCAGGATTTTTTTTTTCTTTAACCAAAACCGAGAAAGCGATTATCGAAAAATAGCATTCATCGCAATTTTTTTTCTTTTTTAGTTTGTGAAGAAAGCAATTTTTCGAAATTGTTTTTTTTCTTTTTTTTTTTTTCCAGTTTGTGAATTTTCAACCTGCTTCGACACATAGGCAAAATTGCCTCTGCATCGCAGCACCAACTTCAAATATCTGTGAAGAAATCGGTTTCTTCACAAATTGTGAAAAAATATCCGTGAGAGAATCGCTTTTTTCACAAACTGGAAAAAAAAATGTTTGTGAAGAAATCTTCACACACAGAAAAAAAAAAGAAACAAAATTGTAAGGAATGCGATTTTTTGAAAATCGCCTTTCTTCACAAATTGAGAAAAAAAAAATCCGTTTGAAAATCGCTTTTTTCACAAACTGAAAAAAAAAAAAAGTTTGTGAAGAAATCTTCACACACCACAAAAAAAAAAAAAATGTAAGGAATGCGATTTTTTGAAAATCGCCTTTCTTCACATATTCAGAAAAAAATATCCATGTGAGAATCACTTTTTTCACAAACTGAAAAAAAGAGAAAAGTTTGTGAAGAAAAATCTTCACACACTACCAAAAAAAAAATTGTAAGGAATGCAATTGTTCGAAAATCACTTTGTCTATTTTGGAAAAAAAAAGTCTTGACATGCCATATTTTTTTGAAATATCGCTTTCTTTTGCTTTTGAATCCGAGAGCATTTAGATGAAATCGAAACTTTTTCATGTTGAAAAACCAAATTATGGTAGTGATTTAGCCTTACATAATTCATTACTGGCTATTTCACTAATCAAATTATTTACAAATACCATTTTCTAATGATATTAGCTACCGAATTAGGAGAAGTTAAAGAAACAAAAAGGGTAAGTTGAATTAATAATAATTCATTAATTAACTGACCTTCATTAGTCTTGAGAGGAACTGAAAGTTCACAAGATCCAACCGGAAGATGAAGCTTCTCTCTCAATGTGTTCAAATCAGGTTCATAAAGCCAAACATTACCTTCACGTCCCACAAGCTCTTTACAAGTAAAGAGATTCGGAGTCGGAAAGCATTCGTTGTCACTAATCAAAAGAATGTGCTTTGCCAGAAGCCCTTTGGACGTGGCAGCAAGCCCAGCAGCAGCAATCTGCAAATGCAACCGAGCCACATCTCTGATCCGATCCCCTGTTTTGTTGCAGGGGAGTTTCACTGCTACAAAATCGATTCGCGGTTTTCCCGAAAAAAGATGAATTTTTGGAAGGGAATAACAAGTGGGAACCTCTAGGTTTTCTTCTTCATCAATCCATAAAGGGTAAATTGTCTCCCAAGTGACATATCTAGGGAGATGCTCAAGGTTAAGAACAACATTCTCAGCCTGTGGAAACAATATTTTCCATTTATCATTTTCAGTCCGATCATGGAAATTAAGCAATCCGATTCCCGGGTAATCGTGCCGATCAGTCAGTTTTTCGACAACCCTTGAAACCTCGTCCCAATTTATGGCCGAATGAGAAATGTAGCGGTCGTCTCTTATCCATTTAGGGGTCAAATTTTCCCCCATTCTGAAACAAATTAATTCCAGTCCGTGAAAACAGTAGTAGAAACGTGACTCTTTATATGGGATGCGACAATAAAGTGAATAATTAACTCAACTTACCTAGAAGCAGTGTTCATTTCTTCTGCATTCATTGCGGCATCATAAATTGATAGGTAGCATGATATGAGTGTCAAAAATGCTCCAAGGATTACAGTACACAATACCAGGTTTGAAATTGTGATTCTGAAGTTCAAAATTCTTTCTTTGGAGGATTTAGTCCTAAAGAATTTTCTTTTATTCGTTTCATCACTGATCAACCAAGTACAATGGAGAATTAGTGCTTAATTGAAGCAAGTAAATTAGTAACACTGAAATGAATGCAGAGAATAATGAGGATAACAATTAATTTACAGAGACAAAGTGAAACATGCCGACAAAGTTTACCTGGGCTCAACAAGATTTTCTCTCATGCTGCGTGAAATCAATGCATCATAGAGGCAAATTAAGCTCGAGTAACACAGCAGCTGACAGTCCATCTGAGGGAAATTTAAAAGAGAAAGTAAAGAAAAGAAACATGCATTTGGCGCACAGGAATGAGATTGAAAACAAAAAAAATCTGATCACTTAAACAGTAATATCATCTCAACGCCAATCTAATGAATAAGTCATCTATTTTCGGATATGAAATGCTTTCCATTCCCATTCATGTTCCTGCGTGCCAAATGTACCATGTTCGTAAGTAAATATTCTGGATTATTAATTCTATCCTAATTATATCGATTTATAAGATCGATAGACGTCCATATGTTAGTCAAGTAAATATTCTGTTATAATTAAAATTGGCCCTTTAATACCGTGCAAGCAAAAACATACTTTTGTATCATTGATCACCTTTTTTGTTTTTTGTTTTTCCCTTTCTTTTTTGACAAAATGGCACAGATCACCTGATATAATTTTGAATACATAGTTAATTATCTGTTTTTTATTATTTCTAATTTTTATTTTCTGATTTCTCACATGGTAATTATTTTGAGAGCTTTGATAAGATGGCCGAATAGCTGATTTAATTTTAAGTGTGTATAATATGGCCGAATATTGTTACAGTAATATTTTATATGTAAAAACTTGTATTCGACTTGTTGAACGCGTGCATTTTTTTTTAGAAAGCACATATTAATTTTAGCTAAAAAAGTGTCGCGTGTAGCATGCGTATCGCGTATAGCCTCTAATTTATCGCGTGTATCTAATGATACTAGTGCAGCTACTGAAGTATCGTATATTGTATATAGCATCTAGTGTATCATGTATTACTTATAGCCTTTGATGTATTGAGTTTAGCTCATGATATATCGCATGTTTTTAAAAGAAGAAAATAAAAAGAAAAAGCCCATGTCGCGGGCTTTCGTGGAAAAAAAAAAGTATCACTCTTTCATAATTTTTAATTTTTTTAATATAAAAAGTATCATCCTGTAGTGAAAAAATACTCGTACCAATTTAAGGGTTAAAGTGTCGCATATTGGACCATCAGATGGTATAACAAACTACAAGATTTGAAGTGTGTAAAATAAGTCTTTTACTTAGTGATTAGTACTATAAAAGCCATGTATATATACCTTGTATTTTTATAAAATATTAACAATTATGGTTTTAGCTTTTAAAAGTTATGATTTGGACATGGAAAAACTTAATTTCCTAACAAATTGTTTTAATGCCTTCCACCACATAAAAAATCTGATTCAATTCATTTGGAAATTAATTTATGTGATATATACAGAATCATGGAAATTAATTCATGCCATTTACAGATATTGATTCACATTTTAATTAATCCACATGGGAAAAATCACAGTCTCTATATGTGAACTTTTTCACTATCAAAATTCACTTGTGAAGTTGTTGTATCGTGAGCACAATACAAAGAAAAACGCATAATAATCATGGCTGCAAAAATATATGCTGGCATCGTGATAATGTTGATGGTAGCGATGGTCACGGCAGATTCCACAACGAAGGAAAAAGAACAAATTTATAAGTTAGAGTTTGGAACAGCTCCCCGAGTCGAAGAAAACATTTTATTGTGTGGAAAAGAATGTGATGAACGTTGTCGTGGCCGCACCGGCCGCAACGGGTGGTATTGTTCGTGTAATTGTCGCCGAATTAGATGTCACAAACGTACTATTTGCGCTCTTGAAATGTGGGAAGCAACATCAAGGAAGGGGAATTGATCACATCTACTTTAATCTTGTTCTGTTTATGTTTTCATGTTGTTGAGATGTGCTCACTCTCTATATGAAATAAGATATCATCTGTGGGAGAAAATAATCCATCCATCAAGATATATTTTTGTAAGATGTTACACTTGATATCTTGTGACAAGTCATTTAATTTTATTCTTTTTTGTCTTATGTTACCAGACGATTTTCAGCATCTTTAATGAAATTTAAGTGATTTTATTATAGATAAACAAAAAACAAACTATTCGAGGCTTTACAATGACAAAATGGAACAATAATCTTGAAATTGATATCATGTTTTTAATGAAATTGGGATGGTGGTCGGAGGGAGTAATACATTCTCTCTTATAGGAGAAGTTATTCCATGCATCAGATGTACCAAATACGATTATGCAACGTGTAATAGTATAGGGAAAACTCCTAATTTTCTAGTGAAAGTGTCTACAAAATAGGAAGTAACTTCAGCTTCTAAGAATTTTATGGGCTTCTAAGAAAGTATCCCTAAACCTATTCAAATCAAGTTTTATGTCTTGATTATCCATGAAAAACTGACTTAAATCGAAGCCATCCTTTCTTCTTGATTGCTTCAGGGTCCTTAAAGACTTCATGGTCTTTTGCGAACTGCTGTGTTAATGAGCTTTCATTTGGACTAATCTTATACTCCAATTATTGAAAGTTCATATCGATGGCAGGATCTTCATAGAATGTCTTGGCCATCCATTCCATTTCTCCCAAAGGTATTATTTGGATCAAAAGTGCATTTTCAGGAAGATAAACCATGTTTGTTAGGCCAGCTCAATGGACTCACAAGAACATCAAAAGAGTTCACAAACTCTGAAACCTCTGTTTCCTTTGACCCTGTTTCCCCGAAAACTACTTCGAAGCCTGAGTTCTTGGCAGTGGCTGCAATTTCTCCTATGTTTGTCAATCTCCTTGTGCTGTTTCTTGAAATCACGAGCATCCGCGGCCTCTTCTTGCCTGTCTTGGAATGATAATTTGTGTTGTTGTTGTTGATGGTTTCCCTCTTTAGAGAATACGCGCTTCTTACGAGCTTTCTGAAGTCTTTCATGGTATGTGGAGATTGGGAAGGATCAATGCAAGCTGTTTTTCAGTGGCATTAAGGCCAACGATGATTCTTGGGAAGCAGAGGACTTCATTTTCTTGATCCATATCAATCAGCTTGTGGTTTGAGAGCTTTTGCAGCAGTTTTTCATGCTTTTCAGTCCACCAAGAGCGCTTGTCGGTTAGAAGAAGAATTACTTCGCCATTGAACTGGATCGATGTCGAGTACAAGGGAATCAAGACATCAGAAAAATCATGGAATTGGTTTCCTGCATATCCTCCTGCGGAGAAAACAATGGCAGGAATGCTGTTCCTTTTGCCTCATTCGGGGAAATTGCCCTTGGAAAGATTTGTTGTTTTGATTTTTACCGTCCTAACTTTCTCCATTGCAACATTATCTGTCTTTCTAGTGTAGGGCTTTATGTGCCAAGAGGAACCTGCACTTTTGAGGAGGTCATTGTGAGATGATGAACTAATCAAGAACACGGTGGATGAGTTTCCATGAACTCTAATGTCCCCATTCATCTCACAGATATCTGATCTTGTTCCTGTAAAATCGAGATTGGTTTCGCTCTTCTAATTCTGTAATCTGGACATTGAAACAGTATTAAAATGCAACTTTTTTAGTGGGACAGAGGGGGAGTAATTTGCAAGAATCATATATGTAAAATCTGAACAAGCACTGCAAATCTGTACAAACTTTTTTTGAGTTCTGCTCCCATTGACAACTGCAAATTCACGACAAAACCGGCGAATTCTGGATTAAAGCGGCACAAAACTGCTGAACACAAACACCTGAGAATTAGTAGAAGCTTACCAGCTGCTACAGAACTGGAAATCTTAGGCTTGATAATGTCCAGATTGCTCAGTGCTGCAATGATCAAGAAAAGGGCAAGAGCCCAGCATCCCAATTTTCTCTGATCGCGCCGACTAAAACTTCTAGCTAAGAATGTGATCTTGTATGTCATTCTCACTGTCAATGTGAATTTGACCCCAAGAAGAACTTAAAACAATGATCAAATTGCAGCAAATGATGCCCAGAAGCTGAGATTTTGATTGGTTTTACAGTGACATTTGGAGGAGGTTTGGGTAGTAGTTGAAGTACGCATTTTCTTGAGTGATTGCTCCCCACGATTTCCACATATATATATATATATATATATATAAAAGGGACATTTTGGGTTGACTGTGTTGAGGCAAATAACAACCGCTTGATTCCTTAAATGATTTTGGTAGATGAAGATATATGGGCACGTTCTTTTTGTTATGTTTTGAAAACGGTTTTGGTTTCAACAATAAATTTAATATATTTTAATCATATTTTATTATTTTCAATACAACTTTTTACTATTCAGCATCTACTTTTTACATTTTCAATATACTTTTTACATTATAAAACTATTTTTCAAAATTTGTTTTCAAAATCATTTTCAAAACGATGAAAAAGAACAGGCCCATAGTATATAAATGATTGTTAATTGGGAAGGTGATTCTACCAAATTGCAGGCTAATTTATATTGTTTTCTTGAAAGGCACGAGCCAACTCCAGAGAATGTCAAATTTGGAAGAAAAGAAAGAAAAAAAAAATTGACATGCCAATTCACACATAATATGTGTATCACAAAATCTGAATCCGACATGCTGTACGGTTCGACACCACCTATCTGCCTACTATTTTTTTAACTTTTTTTTAAAAGAAAATTTATCGAGTTTAACATTAAAAATATTGTGTGTGAATTATAATGTAGTGAGTTTAACTGATAATGGATTGTCTATTTCTATTAAAGGAACCAAAAAAAAAAAGAAAAAAAGAAAAGGTGTCACGTATTAATTTTAATGATAGAAGTAGTGCCTATAAAATAAAAATGAAATAAAACATAAAAGATAGTGCATGTTTCTTTGAAAAAAGAAAAAAAATATATCGATTTTAATTACAGGTAATGTCTATTTAGAAAAAGTAGTGCCTATTACTTCGTGTTTCCTTTAGAAAGAATGCTGCATGTGTGTGTCATTGTGAGCAGTGGATTCTTCTGTTGGACGGTACTTAAGTATGACAGAGTCTTCGGGCGGAACTGCAGTAATGGCTGCAACACCTCAATTTTTTGAAAATACCTTTAATAGTGTATAAAAATTACAAAAATATATGACTTTGCCCCACTAGAATTTAAGATAAATAAGGGCAAAGGTGAAAATAATTTTTTTTAGTATTATAGTATTTCTCTATTCCAATTTTAAGACAATGAACCCCACTTCTTAGTACAAATTTATGATAAAATAAAATTTAAAAAAAGAAAAAAAAATCAAAAGTCAGAATCCAACTTTTCTTCTACCTTGACACCATTGTCTGGGAAGTTGGAAACCGGAATTAAGGCTACAGTACAGCACTACAGCAGCAGTACAACTTTTTTTTTTTACGGCAGTACATCTTTCTGACTTCCAAATTTACTATTGCAGTGAGCTTTCGTTTTTTTTTTTTTTTTAAGCTTCTCCATTTTTTTTCTTTCTTTTTTCAGCCAACTAAATTCATTAAACATCTTTTGTTCTAATTTTTTTTCTTGCCTTTGTATTACTTGTTGCTTTTGTTGTTGATACGGGTGACTAAAAGTAAGGATTCAACCATTTCCTATTCAACTTCAAGTCTTCAAATTTTCAAGCTTTCAATTCAGGTATGAATAGCTCCTTAGTAAATTTCTTATTTTTTTCTACACTCTGTGGAAAGGGCATCTTCTGTGATGAAGATTGTGAAAAGTCGACTTCGAAATCGAATGGGAGATCATTGAATAAATGATTGTTTAGTTACTTATATTGAAAAAGAAAATTTTGACTTAGTTGATAATGAGTTAATTTTACAGCGTTTTCAAAATATGCGTCATCGTAGAGAATTGTTGTAATATATTTTATTATATTAAAAATTTTATTGTTTTGAAAATCCCCCCCCCCCCCCCGGGACCCTAGGGGCCTTACTCCGCCACTAAGTCTTAGTGGTGGACACAAGGCGGGGCGACGGGGCGAGGAGGTGCGTCGCTCCGGGAGCGAACTGTAGTACTAATACAATCCTTCTTCTCTGCCCCGTCGCCGCCGTAGTCGAGAAAAAAGAAGACTATTCTTCTTCCTCTTTTCCTTTTGTTTTTTTATCTTTAACCTTTTTCTTTTTTTCCTTTTTAGTGAAATGACATCATTCTACTAAGGGGAAAATGGAAAAAAAAAAAAAAAAAAAGAGAGCAAGGGGACATTTTCGAAAAGTGTTCCTTCCACAAATTCCATTTTGCCCCAAATCCTTCCTCCCAAATTCCAATTGTCACAAATCCTTCATCTCCTTCACTCCATGAACGAAAAAGCCCCAAATTCCAGCAGCCAACGCCACCGACAGACGGATCAACCACCTATTGCCAATTCCAATTTGCTTTATTTTTTTCATTAAGATTTATTTTGGACATATATCATTATGGTTAATTATACTGACGTTTTTGTAATGTGTATCTTATTTAATGAAATAAAAAAAAAGTTGCCACTAAAGTCGCCCCTATAATATTTTGTTCTGCTTTCGCCGTTGTCCCTCTACTTGTATTATCATGAAACATATCAGGCTATCCCAATGTTTGAAAATGTTGTCAAAATGTATTTTCAGATGTAGATGTAGTTTCATACCGATATATTTAGTACTTTTATTTAATTTCATCACTAATTCTAAACTCCAGTCACTCTTCTTCCATACATTATAGATTGTTTGAAAAAAAAAAAATCTTATTTATCTCTAATATTGTTTTGATGTAAAAAATAATACTTTTTAATTTGATCAATGAGTCAAATTTGTAGCCAATAACCATCACAATTAAGCTTTTTATCTCGTAACACGAGATTCGAACGTGTAGACATTTAAAAGAAGGGCAAAGGTGCATTTTTGCCACTAACGTTTTTCCCAGGGTCTAATTTTGCCACTAATGTTTTTTTAGGTCCAAAAATGCCATTGACGTTTTTAAAAGAGTCCAACTTTGCCCCTGCCCCAAATCAAAATTATTTTGGGGCAATTGTATAATAAAACAATAATAAATTGGCACTTTTGCAATTTAAAAAAATTGGACTCTTCCTCCATGAATTCCGGGCTGCAGACCAGTGCCACCGCCTCACCATTTCTCCACGCCGCCACTTCCAATCCATCACTTCCGGCGCCGGAGAAGAAGAGGAGAAAGAAGAAGAGGGAGAGGGAGAAGAAGAAGAAGAAGAAGAAGAGATGAAGAAGGAACGGGAAAGAAGGAACGGGAAAGAAGGAACGGGAAAGAAGGAACGGGAAAGAAGGAACGGGAAGAAGAGGAAGGAGGAGGAGAAGAAGGAAGAGGAAGAAGAAGAAGATGAGTCGTTGGCGACGGCGGCGGTGGGCGGCGGAGGTGGAAGGAAGAACAAGAAGGAGAAGAAGAAGGAAGAAGAAGGAGAAGATGGAAGAAGATGAGAGTGATGAAGATGATGAAGAAGGAGGAGGAGAAGAAGAAGGAAGAAGAAGAAGAAGAAGAAGAAGAAGAAGAAGGAAGAAGAAGAAGAAGAAGAAGATGAGTGCGGCGGCGGTGGGCGGCGGTGGGTGAGAAAGAGGAGTGGCCGGAATTCATGGAGGAAGGTGGGTTTTTTTAAATTGCAAAAGGGCTAATTTATTGTTGTTTTATTATACAATTGCCCCAAAATAATTTTAATTTGGGGCAGGGGCAAAGTTGGACTCTTTTAAAAACGTCAATGGCATTTTTGGACCTAAAAAAACATTAGTGGCAAAATTAGACCCTGAGAAAAACGTTAGTGGCAAAAATGCACCTTTGCCCTTTAAAAGAATACATTTAATCTAGTTCGGTGTTTGTTTGGTCTGTGAAATAATTTATACATAGAAGTCGTCAAAATGAGATCCCTATATCAAAAAAAATTTATTAAAAAAAAAAGAAAAAGAAAAAAGAAAAAGGAATGATATCCCATCTCTGTACCTAACTCAGCTTATGAGACTTTTTGTCTAACTGAACTATATATTTTAAAACATAAAAAATTGCCCGTGGTGAAGGAAAGGTTGAGGCAGTAGTACTTAATGGAAGAATTTTATAATGTTAAAGTTACGAGCTCAAATATGTGAGTTATAAGGGTTAAAATAAATAAAAAACATCGGTGATTTATTAGAAAAAGAAGAAATTTACTGAAAAGTTTCCCTTACGTTCAATTGTCACTTTCATACATTTATAAATATTAGTCTGTAATTTTTAAAAGTTTAGAAAAGAAATTAATTTTTTTTCTTTACTGGCATAAAATTTGATCTAATTTTGTGTTTACTGAAAATTCAAGTGCAGTCATGCATGTTTAGCAAATTTTGGGCCTAGTATTTCAACAATATATGAGCTCCGCCCTCTTGTTTAGATGGGAATTTGTAAATGACTGTAATCGAAATTTGCATAAAACTAATTAAAAAGACTCAATATTACTTAAAGTACTATTTTCATTAAACGGCCTTCCTCCACTTGGATGGAATGCTCCTTCCGAATATAGGCACTACGCCGGTCAATATGAATCAAAACAGATCAACACTGTCTTGCCCCACCCAGTTTCAAACTCAATTTTCAGATCGAGAAAATTGCTCTGTTTCTAGTTTTTTTTTTTTTTGGTTGGAAATCTAATTAACAATTCCATTTTAATTATTTTTTTATTTTTATTTTTACGGACCATTTTAATTAGTTTGTTCAGCAAAAATTAACTATTGTCAAAGTTGCTAGTTACCAAAATCAATGTGATAAGTTAAATTGTGATAAGAAGTTGGTTAGATTACTTCTTGGTGTGAATGAAAAACTAAAAATACTCAATATTACTGAAATAATTTCTTTTTATTTAATAATTGAAAGTGCGATTGAGTATCCGTCATACTAAAGCAGGGGAAAAAAAATAGAAAGACAGAAATTCAAAAGGCAAAAAACAGACCTAAGAGTGCTAGATTTAAACAAAAATTAAATTGAAAATAAAAATTTTATTATACAGATCAATAATTATGATACTTTTGTTAAGCTCAAGACTGGTAGGGGAACGGTTGGGATGGTAGGTAATGAAAGGGTTTTGTATCCTTAAAGTCATGTGTTAGATCATTGGAGATGCAAGGTTAAAAATAAAAATAAAAAATAAAAAGCTTGAGAGTATTATTGTTGAAACGAAAAGTGATGCCCAAAATTTCATGTTCACAAAAGAAAAAATTAAACTGAAAAATCAGTCAAACTCGACAACATGCGCGTGCCCCATGCATTGGTCTGATGCAAAAAATGAAGACTCGTCACCCAAAAGCATTTTCTCCCTTACAATATTCATACGGTCAAACAAATTAAATTTCTCACAAAACTAAAGTAACAACCTAATTAATGCAATTGCAATATCAGCAGTATTACGAACATCATTGTTGATATTGGAAATGGGAGAGGGGATCAATTTGAAGCTTGCTTCGCATTCTTGAGCTCCAGAAGCTGCATCTGCGGTATGGTCTTCACCAAATTTTGGGTCAGCTTTGGTTATAGCTTATACAATTACAGTAATATCAGACGGTATGGCATAATTGTAAAGCTTCAAACATGTAGTTAATGGAACCATCAAATTTGGTTGGGTTTTCAGAAGTTGATTGATTGTTACCACAGCATAACTAGACTTGGACTTTGTGAGTTAACCATGATGAGTGCAAGGCCACTATCATCAGCACTAGGACTTTTAGGATCACTGCTAAATATGGAGGAACAAAGTGTATAATTTGGGGTCATTTTGCATGAGTCGTCTATCAAATCAAACGAAATCAATAGAAAAATTACTAGGAAAGAAGCAATAAAAAAGATGGGATAAGTGTAATATTGAATCATTTTGATAAATAACTTTGAATTGATTAATTCTCAAATACTTGATTACAAAATTGCTTGAACATGAAGAGGATTGATCTTCAAATTTGTAGTAAAGAATATATTTGTTGCATGCCCATTCAATTATCTATCCTGTGACTTAATTAGTTCATAAATAACAGCATTATTAATGAAGCATTAGTTTAATCTGAATTAAGTTATTAGAATTGATGTTGAAATTTATAGCTATAAGGAATATCTATCAATAGTCCATTTCATCTGTTTTCTATCTTTTGACAGAATTATGGTACTTAATTTATTAAGGAAAATAGATAATTAAAACAGAATTATTAATGAAGCATTAGTTTAATATGAATTGAGTTAATTAAGTTAATTTTAAAAATATTTATAGTTATTCATTTACACAAGTTTTTTATATAAATTTGTTACAATGATTTTGACGCGTTGCCTGCTGTTAGAACTTATAATTATGTGCACACATTTTATAAAAATGGAATGGACATAACTATAATAATATTCGTAAAATGGTACCTAAAAAGATCCCCGGGAGGAGCTAATGGACCGGAATAACTCAAATTACAAACTGAGGTTACCCTAAATTTTACAAAATTACATAATAACCCCAACCAGTTTTAATATTTAGTAGTAATTGTTTTCAAAACCATGAATAGAAAGGCTATGGATTTTGATTTGAGTTATTTCATACATATAAGGAGGGCAATGGGTCTATTTTTTAAACATTGGGGTAAAAAGAAATTATGATAGTTTTGGGGGCAAAAAGCTATTAATCCTAAAGAAACATTAGATTTTAAATTATCCCTTTTTTTCCTTTTCAACTCTCTCCTTATTCTTTAAAGGGTAAACGACTTCGATCGTCCTTTTAAATTGCCTCATTTGTTTGATTTGGTCCCTCATGTATGAGAAAAGTTCATTTTAGTTTCTTAAATTTTGTTTTCATTTTTAACTTTTGTGATATTCATATGGGAAAATGAGATCAACTTGTGATCAAACGTGGGAAATACGAGGAAGTGAAAGGGCATTAATGGAAAGACATTTCACCATTTATTTGGACACAATAATTATTTCACCATTTATTTGGACACAATAACAAATTTTAACCTCAGTTTGTAATTTGAGTTATTTCGATCCATTAAAAAGTCAAAAGTGTAATTTAACGAAAGTATGGGTACCAATTTTGGTATTAAACCTAAAAAAAAAAATGTTTCGTAAGCACTAATGAAGAAGACTAATGGAAGAAGTGCCCAATTGGCTCGATCGTTTCCTCAAAGTAAATGTAACTTCTGTTCTATGTACATATATTCGAACTTTACGAATTGAATGAACACTGAATTTCACCTTTGTTTGTTTGTTTTTTTTCTTTCTGAAAAATAAATTACAATTCACTATTAGAAGACCTATTTATTCATTACACGTAACAATACTAATTTCTTTTCAATAAATAATTAATCAGTAGGGAAAATATTTTATTACGAGTAAATTAATAAGAATACATTTAAAAGTACTTTAATTAAAATTGAAAAAGTAGGCACCCACTTAGTGTATCTCATATGGGCTAAATGAAAATTAACTTCATTATTTAGTTTTTATTTTCTCTCACATAATATTATTGATATAGCTGAACAAATTAAAGCAATAATCTGATGATGGCAGTTGCAATATCAGCAATACTACGAGCATCATCGTTAACGTTGGAAATGGGAGAGGGGTGCGATTGAAAGCCTTTTTCTCATTCTTGAGTATAGGTTGCCACACTTTCGATAGCTTCTTCAGCAAATTTCGGGGGCCCGTATATTGCATCAATAGCTTGAGGAACATTAGTCTGTATGATAAAATTGTAATACTTCAAGCATATATTTAAGGAAACGTCAAATTTGGTTGGGCTTTCAAAAGTTGATTGATTGTCGTCACTGCATAAGTAGACTTGGACTTAATAGAATAGACCATGATGGTTGCAAGGTCAGCAACATCATGAGTATTAGGGTCTTTAGGATCACTTCTAAGAATTGATACACATACTTGATAATTTGGGGTTTTTTTTGCATGTGTCATCTATCAAACAGACGAATCGTATGGAAGAATTATTAATAAAAAGACAATGACAAAAATAGAATAAGAGTAATATTGAACCATTTTGAAAGATAACTTTGAATGATCAATTCCTAAATATGTGAAAAGAATATTGTTTGAAAACGAAGAGGATTGATGTTCAATTTTATAGTTGATAGAAGAAGATATCTTTTGCTTGCCTATTCGGTTTTCTATATTAGTTGTGTTTTAATTAATTAATTTATGGTGTCTCATTAAGAAAATATTTAATTCGTATAAAATAATGTCATTTTAATTGAGTTAGAAGAATTGATGCAGTTATAGAAGATATATATATATCTTTGGTTCATTAACTTCTTGTGACTGAATTTATGGTTACTTAATTCAGTAATTAAGAACACATATAATCCACAACTGTGTATATATTTCATTGATTAATAGTTTAATTTGTGGCAATTCTTTTTTTTTCTTTTGTCATTTTCAATCCTCTATGTATTTAATTGTGGACGAAACTATTTCCCAATTTTACTATTGTTACTTTTTGTTTTATCTTCTAATTAATATTGTTTAGTTCTAGTTGGCTATTACTAGGCGATCATGTACGTGGATTAATTATACGTATTTTTAGAATGTATACACGTATTTTTAATAAATTTTAAGTTTGGTAAAAATAACACGAGTTTAAAAATAAACCTAACAATATTCAAATGTAGTTATTTTCGCATTTTTTTCGCACAAAAAATGTTAATGTAGTAGAACATTTAAATTTTTTTTTTTTTTGCTCCACCTGACCTTGAGGGCCTAGTTCCGCCACTGACCGTAATATATTTTGTAGATATAAATTACAAGTTAATTTGTAGATGTAAAATTATGCATGTGGTGTTTAGGTGGCGGATTTAAGTGTCGGTATTCGCAACCAGAACCTCCCGTTAAATTATTTTTGTTTTCTGTGTCGACTCGTTTTACCTAGGAACCCATCAAAGTTTAATTCTAATATGTTTATATTGGGTAGAGATTTTTTGGGAGATTATCAAAATATATATATATATATATATATATATTCACGGGACTTGTATGGCACCTGAATAACTAAGGTGGGATTTAGAATAGAAATGTGATAATACTATTTACCTTACCTTTTGGGCTGCTGTAACTTTTGAAGTCTCCTATAATAAATACCTCTAAAATTTAGAGTTAATTGTAGTAAATCCTTCAAACTTTAATTGGATTGTAAATTGCCTCCAGAACTTCTAATTTTGTAATCAACCTCCTGAACTTTCAACTTGTTGCAATGTAGGATAATGTTAGTCTTAGTTCTTCAATTTCTTCATAAAAATACCTAATTACCCACATAATAACAATTTTAATTTTTAAATTTTTTAATTTTGTAGAAATATTAGGTGAGCAATTAGGTATCTTTATGAATAATTTTAAAAATTAAGGCTAACATTACCCTACATTGCAACAAATTGAAAGTTCAGGGGGTTAGTTACAAAAATTGAAAGCCAGGGTGCAATTTACAATCTGAGTAAAGTTTGAGGGGTTTATTACAATTAAATCTAAAATATATAGTAAATTAGGCCCAAAAAATGTTTTTTCTCTCTCTAAATTAGCAACCTGTATAATAATGGCAGGTTATTTATTTTTTTTTAAAATTTTTTTCATTAAAATGCCATCCTCCATTTTTTAAATTTTATTATTATTATTATTATTATTTTTGAGAAAACCTTCATTCACTTGGATGGAATGCTCCTTCCGAATATAGGCACTACGACGGTCAAAATGAATCAAAATGGATCAACACTGTCCTGCCCTGCCCTGTTTCGAAATGAATTTTTGGTTCGATTAAGTTCTGGAAAATTGCCCTGTTTCTATTTTTTTTTCTTTTCTGTTTTTTGTTGGGTTGGAAATCAGATTAACAATCCGATTTTAATTATCTTTTTTTTTTCTTTCTTACGGACCATTTTAATTTTTTTTCTTTCTTTCGGACCATTTTAATTAGTTTGTTCATTAACTTGGAGTTTGTTAAGCTAAAAAATTAACTATTGTAAAAGTAGCTAGTTACCAAAATCAATATGATAAGTTAAGTTATGATAAAATTAACTATATTTTTTAAAACACAAAAATTTGCTGGTGGGGAAAGAAAGGTTGAGGCTGTAGTTAATGGAAGTGTTTTATAATGTTAAAGTCACGAGTTATAAGGATTCAAATAAATAAAAATCATGGGCGATTTATTAGAAAAAGAAAAAATTTACTGAAAAGTTTGCCTTCCGTTCAATTGTCACTGTCATATATTTATAAATATTAGAGATTAAATAATCAAGCAAATCCTGTAATTATCAAAAGTTTCTTTGAAAAATTACTTTTTCCTTTAGTGGCATAAAATTTATTTAATTTTGTATCTAATTTTGTGGTTACTGAAAATTCAAGTGTAGGAGAAACTGTGGTTATATGTTGGGATCCTTTGCAGTTATGCATGTTTAGCAAATATAGGGCTTAGTATTTCAGTTATACATTGAATTTATAAATGGCTTTAATAGAAATTTGCATATGACGAAAAAGACTCAATATTACTTAAATATAATTTTTAAGATTATTTAACTTTTACTATCTCTCATACAATGCTCATAGAATCAAACAAATTAAGTTTCTGACCAAACAAATTAAGTTTCTGACCAAACTAAAGTAGCTTTCTGATTATTGCAGTTGCAATGTCCACAATATTACGAGCATCGTTATTGATGTTATAAATAGGAGAGGGGTGCTGTTTTAAGTAACTTTCGCATTCTTGAGCTTCAGAAGCCGATTTTACGGTACATTCTTCAGCAAATTTTGGTGGCCCATAAATGGCGTCAATAGCAGGAGAAATATCATTCTCTAAGATAAAATCGTAATTCTTCAAGCACGCATTTAAAGGAGATGTCAAATTTGGTTTGGTCTTCAAAAGTTGATTGATTGTTGTCACAGCATAAGTTGACTTGGACTTAAGAGAGTAGACCATGATAGCTGCAAGGCCGTTAATATCAGCCGTAGGACCTTTAGGATGATTCCTAAGAATCGATCCACAAAGTTGATAGTTTGGAGTGCCTTTGCACGTGTCATCTATCAAATTAGACGAACCCAATGGAAGAACTACTAATAAAGAGACAATGAAAAAAAATGGGATAAAGATAATATTGAGCCATTTTGATAGATAACTTTAAATTGATGAATTATTAAATATCTGAATAGAATATTTCTTGAAAACTGAGAGGATTGATCTTCAAATTTATAGCTCAAGAAGATATTAGTTGCATGCCCATTCGGTTTTCTATATTGTGTCTTAATTAATTTATGGTGCCTAGCTCATTAAAAAAATATTTAATTCATATATAACTGTACTATTAATGAAGCATTAGTTTAATCTGAGTTGAATTATTAGAATTGATGTTCGATCAAATTTATAGCTAAAGAATATCTTAATTCCATTCAGTTTTATATTTTGTGACTGAATTTACGGTAATTAATTAAGAAGACAATTTTTTTTCGGAAATGTTATTTACAGGCCACATCTTATTAAATGCAGGCCATTTTTTTAAATATTAGGGTGTGAAATGACAGAAAAACCCTTGCCCTTTATAAAGTTAAAAAAAAATTTCACTTTGGCTGAAAATCTCTTCTCCTTCGCTCAGCTTTCTCCTTCGCTGCTGTGCTGCTTCTCTGTTGCTGCTGAAGTCGGCTTCTCCATTGCTGCTGCTTCGGTCTTCATTTTCCTTTCGCATTTCGGCTTCTCCATTGCTGCTGCTGCTTCGGCCATTCCACATAAACTCCGTCTAAGGATGAGAGCACATCCTTTATCTGATGGGCCATCTTGGAAAGAGAAAAAACAGGATTTGAGGATGAAAAGAAGTGGCGTACCTTGTCCCTCTTGCGGCACTCGATCTTTTTGCAAAGAACTTCATAGCCAAAATCATCCAACACAATCTCAGCATCACGGGCAATGGACTTGAGCTTTTTCAGCCAAAGTTGCACAACTCTGCTGGTTACTTGCTTGCTCTGAGCATCAGAGAGCAAAGCTTGAATAATCTCCAGCTTGTTTGCAAGCTTTCTGAGTTCTCTTTCGACTCCAAACGAGAGACCGAGCTCCTCAGCAGCAAGTGAAACAGCCTTAGTCAACACAGATCCTATCATAGCTTCAGCCATCTTCAGAATTCAAGAAAAATGTCAGTGAGCAAAAGGAAGAATGCAAAACAGAGCAAAGATAAGTTCATCAGCAGAAGGGCCGCGTTTTTCCATGCAAAACGCCTGATATAGGCGCGTTTTATTTACAAACACGCCACAGGCCACATTTGGTTTGTAACAATATCGCCTCCAGGTGGCGTGTTTTGTGTAAAACCACGCTCAAGGATGGCGAATATTTGAAGAGAATAATGTGGCCTGTGGCGTTTGTATTTACAAAACTCGCCTAGTATAGGCGAGGTTTTCCGATACAATCGCCCATAGTGGGCGATTCGCACCCTGTTACGAAAAAACTTGGGTTTTAGAAAGGTGAAGTTTACTCGAAAGATAGTCTCTCTTTCTGACCTGGAGGCATGAAGTACCCTATGTTATTGAGAACTTCTTGTTTGATTTTGAACCTTATCGAGAATGCATGACCTCTGACTGGACTGAACGTGGGATGTATTTCACTACCTTTTATCTGGTAAATCTTTGTGGAGATTGCATGCATTTTATAGGTTTCTTTGAAGAAGTGCTGAAATATCTGTAATACAGAATCACTGAACTGTTTTTTTTCTTATTCATCTTTATATTGGAAAATTTCCTGTAAGGAATATGTGCTCTGTTTCTGGTTTGCTGATTGTCTATTTTAGTAAATTTTCTTACATGCACATTATTCTGAAAATTTTCTGAGGTGACTATCATGATTTCTCTCTTTATTTACTTACTTTTTCTTGGGTTGAGTTCTAGAGAATTCTTCTTTGTGGGTATTGCATACTTTTTTGGTCCATTGTTTTGTTGCAGACATATGTCTTACCTGTTTGCTGACTATCAAATTCAACATTGTCTAATGTTCTCTCGTCTTATCTAACTAGGTGTATGTCTCCTATGTGCATTACTGTTGGTTGAATGGAGGCAGTAAATTTATCTTATAACATTGTAATTTTGTTAAGCATTGGTGATCCGAGATACATATTATGTCTCCTACCTTATCACGGTTCTCTTGTAAACAGTAAAAAGATCCTTCATTACTATTTGTCCTAGAGAATCTGCAAAGCATTGTTCATTCTTCATTACATCTCTTGACAAGTTTTCATTTTTGAACTTCTGAAACGAAGTTGAAGGTCTAAAGTTGTAATAATAGAACGCGGGAAACTGGATTCCACTTTATTGGAGTCTATGACACTGTTGCAAACTTGCAACCTTTTCTTTTTTCCGTTGTAAATATCGGATGAAGAAAGTGATGAATTCTTAGATTCATGAGCATTATCCCAATCGAAAAATTTCCCATTCATCTTCCTGAATGTGTTTAGTTGATGTACCAGTGTTATACTGCAGGGTATCAAGGCTTGTCTTCGAAGATTGTGGGATTGGTTGAGAACTAAGCACTTAGCCCTGCCATTCTGCCTCTTGTTGGTGAATTGACAACCATCACATCTGGTTAGGTTGTCAACCTTGGAAGACAAACACCAGGATGTTATTTCAAGTTGCTGCATGACAATGATCATCATGTGATGCTGTTATGGAGTTTTTCATGTTTATCTTTTATTCTTTCATTAAGGTATTTAAGTGTTGTATTAGAAGTTTTAAATAGGGGAAGTTCCTGTGTCTAATAGGCAGCTTCTTTCGTTTAGAGTAAAACAACGCCACAGGCCACCTTGTTTTATAAAAAACCTCGCCTCTTGGAGGCGTGGTTTTTCGAAAACAACGGCCAACCATGGCGTTGTTTTTAACAACAAATCGCCTACAAGTGGCGTGTTTTCTGTAAAACCACGCTCACTAGTGGCGAAGATTTTAACAAAATAATGTGGCCTGTGGCGTGTTTCTTCAAAAAACGCGCCCGTATTAGGCGTGTGTCATAGACAAACTCGCCCAGTATAGGCGATTCGCACTCAGTTGACGAAAAAATTTGAAAAAGGTGCTACCTTTAATCCCTACAAATCTTAATGTCATACGTACCGTGTAATATGTATCTTCATTAGTATTTTTTGCCATGAAACTCAAGCAATGGAGAAGAAATGGACCTTCAAATGGAGAAGAAATGGAGGATGAATGTGTTGATGTTAGAAATGGAGAAATGGGGAAATGGAGAAATGGAGCATACCGGGTAAGTAAGGAGTGAATGGAAAAGGTGTGGGTAATTTTTTTTTCACTAACTTAATTACCAAGGGCATTTATGTCATTTCATCACTTAAAATTTTAAAAAGTGTCATGTGTTTAGTAAAATGATACCTGCAAATAACGTGCCCTTTTTTTTTTAGGGAATAGCCGATTAAGTAGGTGGAGGGCTTGGTGACCCTTTATTAAATTTAGAAATAGTGAAAAGATATCGAGGGATATAATGAGTCTTACTCTGGTATACAAAATGCAAGATACGAATGCCACTAAAAAAGAGATTTTAAAAGCAAGAAAATTAGATCCATCATGAAAAAGAGACTTCTACAACCTAATGTAAGAAATTTGTGTAGAATCAGAGAGCACGGCCAGGCTGGGAGGGAGAGCCCCTGTAAATAAGCGAAATTCAACTGAGAAGCTGAAGCTGTCTTGTCAATACATCTACCGGAGCATTGTTTTCACGGTAATTATGATGAATGTGAAAGGAATGGAGGAATTCCACTCGAATGAGCTGAGCCAAATAACAAATCCTCCATTGAATACTGCACTTTCTATTGACCCACTCTGCCAGATATTTAGAATCAATCTCGAAAACCACATACATGAGTCGGAGTCGTCCACAGATCTCCATTCCAACCAATAAGGCCATAAATTCTGCATAAGGCCATAATAATTCGTAACTATATATATGTTTCATTCATATATATTTTGTGTCAATTCTTTTCAGTTTTCCCTTTTCAATCCACTATTTGTTTAATTGTGACCGAAATAATTTCTCAAACTTTTACTATTGTTACTTCTTTTTAATGACAGTGTTTTTGTTCTATATATCTTTTAATGTTTAGTGGCTTAGGGCATGTTTGATAAAAATTAATGCTTATATCTTAATGCTTATTAATGCTGAAACCATGATGCTGAATTGATTAATCACTTAACATCTTAATGCTGAAATATATTTTTTGAACCTCTGAATCATAATGCTTAATCACTCGATCTTGTTTGATAAATATGCTGATCTTATTGCTAAAATTCTTAAAATATATCATTTTACCCTTATATATTAAATTTTTTATATTTATATATGCGAAATATCAAATTTTATTATAAAACATCAATTATGATTAATGAAAGACATAAATAAACAAAATAAGATAAAACACGTTAAATTGAATGATGAAAAAAATACAAAAATAATTATTACAATTTAATTAAACCCCAAAAAATGAAAAGTTAATCCATTATTGTATTCTAAAATAAATAATTTTTTTACAATAAATTCATGTATGATTAATAAACTATATAAGTAATATAAAACATATCGTATGAATGAGATTTATAAAAATATGTAAATGATATAATTTATTAAATAAATTTTTAATACCAAAATATAATAGTAAAAATAAAATAAATTTTATTTGACAGTATTATAATGAAAAATTTTAAAATACGTGGTATGCTAATGAAGAAAAATTAAAATTATTACTATAGTTAAATCAATATAAATAAAATAAAAAGGGTAGTTTCGGAAATCAAATATGAATTATTTAAAAAATTATTACGTGGAGTATTAAGCGATAAGCAATAAGCTGACTTTTTCTGCTTAATTTTTTGTAAAGGAAATAAGCAGTACTTAAACGATTAAGAGATTTGAGTTTCCGTTATCAAACACTCTAAAATTTATTATCTCTTAATCAAATAATTTTAAGCATTAAGTTGGGTTATCAAACAAGCCCTTAGTGCTAGTATGAGTCAGTTCGATCCCGTCCAATATATATCCCGTATAAATTATATACTATGCACATTTTTATTTATTAAT